>QRFB01004939.1:0-16780 GCA_008931105.1 Oenanthe javanica | reverse complement strand
GTTTCCTTGATCAATGAGTAGACTATTTAAACAAATCAATATTTGAGCATGGCCATGCATTTCATAGTCTCACTCAATCAAGAGGCCAATAATATCACTCCTAGAATTGGAGGGTTAAACAGCACTAATGCAAACAGCACTAATATTGGCCTCTCATTCTTCAGCCATTTCTGCATTTTAATCTTTGATTTCTTCTTGATCTTTTCCATATCGAGGAAGAATTTATGCATAGTCTTTGTTTAGTAGATGAGAATTCAAGAGTTGTTGAGCCACATAGTAGAACCCGTCAAACTGGTCTCCATATAATTCTTATAAGTTTATTTCTCAACTACTAGTTGATGGTCTAGAAGCACTGCCATGTTATACATGCTTCAACCATTTTGAAATAAAGATAGAGCTAGGGCCACTTGTTACAATGGTACCCTCAGCATCTATTTCATCATCCAATTTCTCAGATGATTCCAAAGATCCTGCATAGATTGGTGAATTCCTCCTAGAAGACAGTCTTTGAACGATTAGGGAGTGTCTAGGGAATGCCATTTGCATGGTGTGGAGGTCCCCTAGACTATCCAATGTCTATGAAGACACCTGATGCTCCAGTGGCTCATTAATGAGAACAAAGGGAAATGTTTCCTCAACCACCATAGAGTCTGAAGTAAATATTCCTGGAACCCCTGTGGCTTTGATGGTGTCATCAGGATATACCTCAGCATGTATTCCTTCGCCGTCTAAATGAGTGTCCTGAGTGGTGAACAAAATGTCATGCACAAAGTCACTTGAAATTGGCTCACCGGGAGGATTAGATTCCTGGTGATCAACAACCTTTTTTCTTCGGCTAGACACAATTGGTTGAGAAGAAATTTGAAAAGTGAAGTAAGATTTTGAGTAGATGTGAGTGTTGGCAACTCCCCTTGAGAGAATGGGGAAGTTTCAATAGAAGTACTTATGTGTCCATATGTCTCCTTTTTAACTACACTTCTATCATCAACATGAGTGTATTCATGTGATGATTTGGACTCTTTCCAAAGTGGAGTGAGTTGATTCCAAGTTCAATAGATACATTCTTTTGAGAGAATGCATCTAGCAATAAGTTTAGTCCCTTTGATACCTCTACACCCTATTGGGAGGATGTAGAGTGGCTTTGTGTGGTATCTTTATTCTTTTTCCTTCTCTTTAGAGATTCAATAGGAGACTCAGGTTCATCTGTTGCATCTACAATTACTTATAATTTCTTTCTAGCAGCAGGTTTCTTCATTTTCTTCTTTTCAACTGCGCCTTGTTAAGAGGATGTAGAGGTTGGTTCACTAGCATCTACAGGTTTTGAAAGAATAGGCTCAATTGGGTTAAGGTTCCCTGGGTTAGGTGCATTAGGTACTTCTGCAACCTTGGAATCCTCTATTGTATGCAAGAATCCATATGAAGGCTGCACAAGTGGATACCCTTGAAATACATTCCTCATATGAGGTGTGATTTGAAGTGGTACCTTCACTGTGGTTCTCCTATCCAATGTAGTAAAAATGATTTTTGATAATGATTTGGAGTAGCCAATTTTATTTTTGTTCATCCCAGGTAGTTCAATCAAACTACCATTTTTATAATTGAGAATTGATTGAATAAAATGAGGGAAGAAAATCTCTTTACCTCTTTTAGGAATTCTAGTTATGAGCTCCCCAAGAATTAGCTTCCCAACATTGAGTTTCGGGTTGTAAGCTAATGAGTAGGCCAACTTCAAGGCAATGAGGCTAATTTGATCAAATTATGTCTTCCTACAGGTGAACACCCTAAGAAGTGTGTCAAACAGGAATGACCACTCCTTCCTCACATACATCTTGTTGATCTTGTCTAGTTTGTGCTTCTTGTCATCAACACCTTTCTTAACAATGTCTGAATACCTAATGAACTCCAAGAATCTAGAAGATCATTTTCAGATGGCTTTGCGTCAAATTTCTCAGTTAGGAGTGACAAACTTCATTCATATCTTTTTCATCAAACCTGATATCCATATTTTGAATTTTATAAATGTTCAAGTACAATGGTGGGTTTTTCAACAGAGCCTCATTCAAGTAGGAATCAATGATAAACCTAGTGAAGCACTTATATTGTGGGTTAGCATCAGCATGTCTAGCAATGGCTAAGAAATTTGTTTCAGGGATTACATAAACTTCAGTTATAAGAGTGGAACTAGAAGAAGCCATTTGAGTAGTGTATAGAAAGGAGAAGTGAAGAAATGAAGAAAGTTTAGAGAAAAGCAATGAGAGAATACGAATGAGACTGTAGAGAGCAAGAGTTTCTTTGAGTTTATGATTAAGCATAGAAATGAAATGTTATATCTAATTTGCTATTTATATGACTTAAACAACTCGACTAGAATTGTAATCGATTTTGAATGATCGATAACTCAGGAAATAAATAAAGTAGCTTTAGTGGAGAATTGTCAAAAATTGATCGAGAACTATACCATTCGAGTACTCTATTTAAACTTAATCGAGAACTCTAATTGAACTTAAACGAGAACTCTAGTGGTCGAGAACTCTGATTAATATTAAGTCGAAAACTCTACAAAACATGGTTGATCGAGAACTCACTAAAGTGAACTATTCAAGAACTCATAAATTTAGACATAGTCGAGAAGTCAGAAAAAGATGAAAATTTAATCACAAACTCCAGTCTTTGAAAGATTATTTTATTTTCATTTGGAAAATAAAATAAAAAAATTGTCAAATACATTTTTCAGATTAAATTTAAATAGATAAAAATTAATATGGGATTAAAAATGCATTTGTTAATTATTCCTGTAGAATTAAATATCACATGTGTTATTTAAAAATGCACAAGTATAATAATTCATTTCAGATTTGCTTAGAACATAAAAATAGTTCCAAGCTGCATATTGATTTTGATTTTTCAAAACAATTTAAAACAATATGACTGATATATTTATAGGTATACATCAATTTACTCCACTTAGATAAATCATTAAGCATTCATGTCTGTGAAGTAATTGTTGTAACAATTGGTGAGATATATTTATTTAGCCACTTAGATAGAAGAATCTAGCATTCCAATCTCACTAACCAATCTGTTGAAGGTGGCTTCATCAAGTGGTTTGGTAAGTATATCAGCCAACTATTTTTGTGTAGGAACATAGAATAATTCAATCACACCATTTTCTGCATGTTCCCTAATGGATATGGTACCTTACATCAATGTGCTTTTTCTTTGAATGATTCACAGGATTGAAATTGATTGTTGCTTTTTGTTGTACCATGACACCAATCTCTGTCCAAGAAATTGACAGCTTCCAGAGGTGCTCTTTCTATCAATTCTGCATACAACAAAATCAGCATCAGAATAACCAACTAGGTTAAATCCTGTTTCCTTTGGGTACCATAATCCCATCTGTATTATTCCTTTCAAATATCTCAGAATTCTTTTGACAGCAATGTGATGAGATTCTTTTGGATTGGCTTGAAATCTTGCACACAAACATGTAGAGAACATGATGTATGGCCAACTAGCTATTAAATAGAGTAAAGATCCAATCATTCCTCATTAGGTTTTCAAATCTTATTTCATTTCTTGTCTTCATCAAGCTTGATAGCTGTAGACATTGGTGTTTTTGTAGGTGNGGTATTTTTATAGGTTAACAATCTTGCATATCAAATCTTTTCAATAAGTCATTTATGCACTTAATCTGACTTATGAAGATACCATCTGCTCTTTGACTGATTTGAAGGCCTAGGAAATAAATTGTTTCTCTCATCCTGCTCATTTCATATTCACTTTGCATGATCTTAGAGAACCTTTGACACAACTTTTTATTTGTAGAGCCAAAAATAATATAATCCACATAGATTTGAACTAGAATGATATCATCACCATACTTCTTGTAAAAGAGAGTTTTATCAATTCTTCCTCTAGTGAACTGGTTTTTTAGTAAAATTTTTGATAGAGTGTCATACCACGTTCTAGGGGCTTGTTCGAGTCCATATAATGCTTTGAGGAGTATGTAAACAAAATCAGGGAAATTTGAGTCTTCAAAGCCAGTGGTTGCTGCATATAAACTTATCTATAACAAGTCTTTCTAGTCTCTGAACTTTTCTATAATAAGAGTCTAGATACTTAACATTCACTTATACATGTCATTTATACTTAGAATATTTTCAAGAGAATTGAAACTAGAGTCTGGATGCAAATCAGAGTCTGGGAGTTGATCGGAGTCTATAGACTACCAGAATCTATAGTCTGTCAGAGACTGAAGATCATCAAATTCTGAAGTCTTTGAGAGTTTATAAATCTGAATCTATATTTGGAAGGTGATCAATAGAAAGGGATAGCTTCAAAGATAAAGACAATTATATTACAAAAATGTTATGGGAAGAAAAGAGAACTTCAGAAGGAAACTGTCAACTAATAATTAGGAATTTTATTCCAATTGTAATTTGATTTCCCGTTATTAGTTGATTGGCAGCTCTCTATATAAACTTTCTATGTAACCAAATATTATTGTCGAATTTTTGAGAGCTTAGAGATACAGAGAGTTGTTGTGAAAACATAGAGAAGCTACTAGGGTTTGTGTACACCCTAAGAGAGTTTGTATTCAATATTCTTTAATACAAACACTGTTATTTTTATTCTCTGAGTTTTGATCTTGTTAAAATAGTTCGAGTTTGATTCTTCTGTAATTGATTGAAACTAAGGCAAAAAGATCACACAAGTATTTAACCCCCCTACCTTCTACTTGTGTAATTGGAAAAATAATTGGTATCAGATCCTATGTTTTAAAATCGATCAAAGATGTCTGGAAACAAAGATGGCAATTCTAAAATTCCTCTTCTTAAGAGAAACAAATACACCCACTAGAAGTTTAAGATGCTCCACCATCTACAAGTTACAGACCCTGACTATCTTGACATGATTCATGATGGAACCTATATAACTTCAAGACTTGTTCCTCAAACCACTGAAGAAGGAAAAATAATTGAAGAGGACTTTTTCAACAAACCAAAGGCTGAGTGGTTAAAGGAGGACAATGAGAATGTTCTTAAGGAGGTAAAAGTCAAAAATATACTCTTTAATAGTTTGGAATCTGTTCTTACAAACTGTGTCATATCATGCAAAACTGCTAAGGAGATGTGGTTAAAACATGAAGTGCACTGTGAAGGAACTAAAGATGTCAAGAAGAATGCAAGGTCTCTATTAATTCAGGAATATGAGTATTTTGAGGCAAAATCTGGGGAATCTATTACTGAGATGTACGATAGGTTCACAAAACTTTTGAATGAGATGGCTATACTTGGTAAGGTTTATGATTCTGAATATACAAACACCAAGTTTCTGAGTAACCTTCCTGAAGAGTGGGACAACAAAACAACAGCCATAAGAGAAGCAAGGGATTTGGATGAAATCTCTCTGGAAGAATTGTTTGGCAGACTCAAAACATATGATCTAGAGATGCAACAGAGAAAGAACAAGAAATCTGTAAAGGTAAAATTTGTGGCTCTCTTAATGGAGTCTGAGAAAGAACAACATGAAGAACCCACAGAAGCAATAATCAAGGATTCAAGGAAGAAGGGTAAAACTATTGTTGAATCAGAGTCTAGTGACACAGACTCTGATACTGATGATGAGATTGATCTGAGTCAAATGATGGCTATCTTTGTTAAGAATTTTAAAAGAATAAAATTCAACAAAAGAACTAGAAAATTTAGTAAGAGGCCAACACTCAAAAAGGAAGATGAAAAAGATGAGAAGAGCAAGAACACCATAATCAAGCTTGACAAGGCAAAAGTCAAGTGCTTCAACTGTGGAATATTGGGGCATTTTTCTAGTGAGTGTAGAATGGCTAAAAATCAAGGCAAGGGTAAGGCACTCATCTCAACAGGAAAGGACTGGGCAGATTCAAGCTCAGAGGATGAAATTGATTATGAAAATCTAGCATTGATGGTTGTCTCCTCAGAAAAATCAGAATCTCCCAAAGAACCTTCATCTCCTAAAACTCAGGAAACCAGGGTAAAGAAAGTATCCCTAATTCTAGATAGTGGATGTTCAAGATATATGACAGGAAATAAATCTCTGCTTACAGACTTTATGGAGATGTTTGGCCCAAAAGTATCCTTTAGATATGGCAACAAAGGACAAACACTGGGATATGGCAAGATTGTACTTGAGAATGTCATCGTTGATGAAGTAGCTCTAGTTGATGGCTTGAAACACAACTTGATCAACATAAGTCAACTTGGAGATAAAGGTTATCATACTTGGAGATAAAGGACAAACACGGACATGGTAACATATATGAAGCCAACTTGGAGGATTGCAATCACAAGGAAGTCACATGTTTATATAGCATGGCCTCAACTGAAGAAAGCTGGAAATGGCACAAGAAACTGTCATACATGAACTTCAAAACACTTAACAAGTTGGTGAAACAATGTCTTATAAGAGGACTACCATAGATTGACTTTGTGCAAGATGGACTTTGTGAAGCATGTCAACTTGGAAAGCAAAAGAGAACATCCTTCAAGAGCAAGACAATAAACACCATTTTTGAACGCTTTTATCTATTATATTTTGATTTATTTGGTCCAGTAAATGTGATATCAATTAACAAAAAGAAATAAGCTCTTGTCATTGTAGATGACTATATAAGATACACATGGATTTTCTTTTTGCACTCAAAGGATGAAGCTTCACAACATATAATAGATCATATTACCTTTTTAAAACAAAATCAAAGAATATAGTAAGAGTTCTAAGGAGTGACAATGGTACTAAATTCAAGAATTCAATCATGGAGGAATACTGTGAATCAAAGGGAATTACTCAACAATTTTCTGCACCAGAAACACCTCAACAAAATGGAGTGATGGAGAGAAAGAATAGAACATTCAAAGAAGCTATCAGGACAATGTTGCCAGAGTCTAAACTGCCAGTATATTTCTGGGATGAGGTAGTCAGTACAACATGTTTCACTCAAAATTGTACGTTAATTAATATGTATGGAAAGACTCCCTATGAAATGGTGAAGAACAAGAAGCCAAGTGTGAAACACTTTCACATATCTGGATGCAAGTACTTTGTACTAAAAGTACAACCTGAAAATCTAAGCAAATTTGAAGCCAAAGATGATGAAGCAATCTTCCTTGGATATGCACCAAATACAAAGTCATTTAGAGTCTTTAACCTCATAACCAGAATTGTTATAAAATCTATTCATATTGCATTTGATGACAAAATGATTAAAGGATTTCAGGATAAGTAAGAGTCTACAACACTGGAATTTGAAATTCTTAAAAGTTCTGAGATAGATGAAGATGATGAGGATGAAGAGTCTCAAATCACTCCTGAAACAACACAGGAACCTTTCACACTCTAAGGGGGAGCCAAAAAATTCGACTCCAATCAACTCAGAGTCTAACAGTTCAGGGTCTATCCAGACAAAGTCTAGACATATATAATCAAGTTCTTTAGAGTCTAACTCATCAGGGTCTAGATCAGGCAACTCTGAATCCTTTTCAGAGTCAAGCAATTCAGGGGGAGCCTTTTCATTTAAATTTCACTCAAATACATGAAATGCCAATGATTTAGGGGGAGCTTCAAGTTCAAGAACCAATCTTCCACCAGCTAGAAAATTGGCAAGGGATCATATTCCTGATTTGATAATTGGTAATCCTGAGAGTTGTGTACAAACTAGAACAACCACTCAAAATAAATGTCTTTATAGCTGTTTTCTCTCAAAGAATGAACCCAAGAAAATTGAGGAAACTTTGCAAGACCCTGATTGGATTATTGCAATTCAAGATGAATTGAATGAATTTAAGAGAAATAAAGTGTGGAAACTTGTACCAAGAATCAGAGATAGATCAATTATTGGTGCAAAGTGGGTGTTCAGAAACAAACTTGATGAGAATGGAACTGTGATTAGAAACAAAGCAAGGCTAGTTGCAAAAGGATACTCTCAGGAGGAATAATTTACTATGATAAAATTTTGCACCAGTAGCAAGATTGGAAGCTATCAGAATGTTTCTTGCATTTGCTGCTCATTCAAAATTCAAGGTGTATCAGATGGATGTGAAAAATGCCTTTTTGAATGGAAAATTGGAAGAAGAATTCTATGTGGAGCTACCACCATGATTTGTTGATCCAAAGTTTCTTGATCATGTTTACTGGTTAGACAAGGCACTATATGGATTGAAGCAAGCACCTAGAGCATGGTATGAAACTCTATCAAAATTTCTTCTTGAAAATGGATTCATTAGAGGTACCATTGACAAAACTCTCTTTATTAGAAAACATAAAGGTGATATTTCGCTTATCCAAATTTATGAAAATTTTTATCTATGAAAACATAGTGGTTATTTGGTTGTACTAATGAAAAACTCTATGAAAATTTTAGTAAATTATGTTAAAGAATTGCTGAAGAAGTTTGATATGCAAGATTTTTTAACTGCCAAAAATCCCATGTCAACAACCACTAAGCTAGACTCTGACCCAAAGACTCTGAGTGACTATAGAGGTATGATTTGCTCATTGTTATATTTAACTGCTAGTGGACCATATAAAATGTTTACAACATGCCCGTGTGCTAGATTTCAGGCTGACCCTAGAGAATTACATTTGATAGCTGTTAAAAGAATTTTCATATATCTCAAGAGTGAACAAACTCTTGGACTTTGGTATCCTATAGAGTTTGATTTTTTACTAATTGGTTATTCAGACTCTGAATATACAGGATGCGAAATGGATAGGAAGAGCACAACAGGTCAATGCTAATTTTTTGGCAACAAATTAATTTCTTGGTTTAGCATGAAATAACAAAAAGTATCAACCTCAACAGTTGAGGCTGAATACATAGTAGTTAGAAGTTGTTGTGCTCAAATTCTGTGGATGAGAAATCAGTTACTTGATTATGGACTAACATTCTCAAATATTCATATGTATTGTGTTAATACTAGTGCTATTAAAATTGTAGAGAATCCATTCCAACATTCCAGAACAAAGCACACTGAGGTCAGGTATCATTTTATAAGAGAACATGTTGAAAATGGTACTATTGCACTTCACTATGTTCCAACTGACAGACAGATTGCAGACATTTTAACAAAACCACTTGACGAGTCTACCTTTCTCAGACTGGTAGGTGATTAGGGATGTTAAATATGTAGGTGATCAATCATTAAAAGTAGCAAGGTATGTAGTTTATTTATTGTCCCTAATTGGTTAGACTATAATTTTATATTACAAATTTTTTGAAGTACTTTATCTTGACTGAGTCTAACTTCTAGACTCTGACGGGTCTATAGACTCTCAGTGACTATAGACCCTAAAGGTTTAGACACTTAGAATCGGAAACGGTTAGTATTCGTGCCTACAGACCCTGACTATTTTTCAACCATTCAAATGACTGGAAATAGGCGGTAACAGTTACTTTTTTACAGGATAAGGTTATAGACTCGTGTGTATTTTATGCAAGTTTAACAAAATAGAAAATTTATATAAATTTTACTCACTTGTTTATTGCAGTTTATTTTCTAAGGAAAAAAATATTATTAGAGCTTTTTCAAGAACCCTAATCTTTTTCTTCAAGAATTTTCATCTTCTTCACTTCAACAACTTCAATGGCTGCTCAATCAACTGTCATGAGGGGACCCAAGGCAATTTCATTCACTTTTGGGGATTTTAAATTCATGACCATGAATCATGTTGCAGCTCTTGGAGACAAGAAAGGGTAGACGCTGATTCTACCCAGTAATGGATTTCTTGGAGTAAAGTGAGCTCAACTATATCATCAAAACATCTCATGTCATTCACATGGATGCTGTTTCACAAGCATGGAACTCTGCAAAGGTAGTTAATCCTTTTTAGTATCAACCAGGTAAAATCATGTTCACATTTGGCTCCACTACTTTTGATGTTACTGCTAATGTGATTAACTCTGTGTTTAAACTGCCTATTAAATAACCTTTTAATGAAATTTTTGATGATTATGAAATCAAAAGCATGCTTTTAAGTCAATAGGTTATATTACTAGTTTATATAAAATGAGTAAGTTAACAAGGCCCTATTTGAGAAAAGAATGATCTTTCTTTTTTGATCAAATTGCTAAGTGTTTCACTGGTAAGTGTAGTGTATTTGATGCTTTTACTTTTATCACTTATCAAATTGGTCATAGTCTCTTATTTGACAAAGTGATTAACATTGGTGATATCTTACTCACATAAATGGGAGCCAAATTGAACAATGAGCAGGAGGGGGGGAATAAAGTCTACTATCATAGATTTCTTATTATTGTCCTCAATCTCTTCATTCCTGGCATGTCAACTAGGTTGGCAGATGATTGTTGTGTGCAGGCCTACAAACAGCAAAGGAGAATTTTCTCTGACATCTAGAGAATTGATGAGAACAGGGGAACCAACCTGCCTGCCATGGTGTATCCAAAAGTAATGCAGGTAAAACTATCTACCTACAAACCTTCTATCTATAATTCTTCTTTCTTTGGAGGTGAAATGGTGCAAGAACAAATTATGGAAAGTCTCCTTGCACCTATCAAAGTAGCCAAATTCTCTTCCACCACACATTCTTAAAAACCCAAATCTAAAAAGACACCAACCTATGTTGTCTCTCAAAAGACACCAGTTATATAGAGGAGGAGATTGATCCAAACCAGGCTGGTAGATGAGCAAAGTGATGAAGAGATAAATCCCCTAGAGAAGTAGGTTATTGAAGGGCTTTCATTACTAAAAAGAAGGTTATGATGCACCTGATTCTAGCCCAAAATCCAAGTCTGTAGACTCTCCAAAGGCTACAGTATCTGAAAAAACTAGAGATGCACCTCAGGATTCTCAACTAGAGTCTCCTAAGAAATCTTTTGCTAAGAAATACAAGAGGTTGAGGAAGGATTTTTCTGCACACACACACACAAGCCTGTAATTGTTACTAACCCTGTTTTGCAGGAAACAGATGCTCCCAGGGCTCCTACAGAGACAGACTCTGAGAGCAAGAAAACTCCTGAACCAGAGTCTAATGTTGAGTCAGAGTCGAGACTGCCTTCAGACTCCGATCATGACTCATTTTGGGAAGGAATGCCAAAGGAAACATGCTCAAGTGTTATAGACTCTATAATTGTTCCAACTGATGAGGTGCTTATATTTATATATCCTTTGGTGGAATCAATTGAAGATCCAGAATCATAAAAGACACAATAACAAAACTTGGATCTTCTCTCCACATATGATTCCCTAAGGAAGAGAATGAAGATGGAGCTACATATGTCTACATAGGATGTAGTCACCAATCTATACATCTACATCTTCAACTCTTCATTACAAAGTCAAGCAGCTGGGATCATAGAAGGCAGGACAAGTGAAGTTCTCAAAGCACTTGGTGTGCCAGACTCTAAAAAACCAAAAATAAAGAGAGTCAAGAAGTCAAAAGCCATCAAAAGAAGACAATCAGAGACTGTTGCTGAGTTAGAGACTGAGTTTGAGCAACCAGTCTTTGATTATGAAGCAATTTGGGATAGTGGAGTTACCTGCAGGACAGTCATTCAATGGATTTCTCACTTTCAACCTCTGTCAAGATATGTGGTTGACTATCTTGTCCACAATATAGGTACAATTGCCAATAAATACATCTATCCAACCTACCAGAGTAGATTAGATCAATTCAAGGGCTTATACTTTCAAAAACTGCGAAGGGAACTGCAGGAACTCTTCAATCTCACAGATGTCCAGGCAATCAATGCAATTCATACAAGGGCCTTTCATCATAATTTGGATGCTTTTATTATTGAAGAACAACAGAAGGAAGAAGGTTTTAGAAGGAAGTTGGAAGAGGGCACTAGTGCAATAGTGGTGACTAGTGGAATAGGTGCTTAGTCTGTCTTACCCTCACAAGAACCATATAGTCAGAGGTTTAGTGATAGTGTGACAGATGAGCATGCTAATAGGCCCTCTTTACCAACTCACAAAAATGCTGATGAGAATTCCAATGATATGGGAGGACATACTCTGATGGAAGCTCACGAAAAAAATTCTCAATCAATTATGTTAGAGTCTAGCCACTTTGAGGGGGAGTCTCATGCAACAACAGTCATAGATGGTGACAATCCGACTCTGGCTTCTAATAAAGTCATACTGAAGCAGTCAAAGTCTAGAGTAGACCCTGAGCTGGAATACTGGAGCCAACAGACTCTGGAAAGAAAATATAAGCTAGTAAGGGTTCAGAGTCTATTACTGCTCAGCCCTTAGTGAAACCCCTAACCTTCAGATAATTTAAGGGGTTCCCCTCCATCTAGGTGGTTCAGGTATTGAAGCATTTATTACTTCTTTCACACCCTCTTCTATAGGATTTTTGAGTACGCCCTCCCAAATGAGTGAAAAAGATGAAAATGAGAGGCTGGCACTGGTCCAAGCAAAAGGAGAGGTAGAAAAGGTTTTAGAGAGCTTGAGTGAGAATGAAAAAGTGGATGCCCAATCCCACTGTGAGATTCAGAGACTAGGGTATCCTGAACCTAACTTTACTTATTAGGTTCATGAATTTCCTCAAAGTTGGTCCAATGAGTTGAGGCAGGGGATGGCTGAAAATGCATTTTTACTTATCTTACATATTGGCAAGAAGGAGGAAAATCTAGCTGCTCAGAAGTCATTCTTACAGAAACCACAACTTCATTTAGTGGATTCTCTAACTAGGAAAGCAGACAGAGTTATGAAGGCTTTGGTGGCTGCACCACATATTCAATCTTATCATAAGACTACAATATTGAAGTCAGGAGAACCAATTCTTATCATTCCTATCTAGGCCAGGCTTCCAGAGTCTACAGAGTCTGGTCACTCTAAGAAGGAGTCGGGGTCTATAGTCCATTTTATAGTTTTAGAGTCTACTCCACCACCAGAGTCTACAACTCCTATTACAAAGATTGAGCCTGTTGATGTTGTTGATGATTCAGTCTCTGAAGATGAAGGGGAAATGAATCCATCTTTCACCTATTTCGATCAATTTTTTCCTCAATCATGGGAAACAACACATGCTAAGGGTTTCACTGATTTTGACACTTTTATGAGCATTTTGGCTATTCATCAGTCTGAAAGAATTAAAGCTTTTCAAAAGAAGTCTTTTCTTCAAGAGCATGTTCATTATCCTGATGAGGAACAAGATGCTTCTCTCATTCAAGAAAGTGAGGCTATAGCAGCTGATAAAAAGGCAGCTAGAGAAAATGTAGCTGATCAATTGGCTGATGTGGTCACTAATATCTCTCATACCAACAGAAAATTGATCATTGTTGACAATACCACATCTATGTTAAAGACACGGTTTGAATCTTTGCACTCTCTTCAACTCTCCAAGGATGCTGCAGTCAAGGATTCCTTGGCTGATTTCAAGACAAAACAACTCTTCAAAATGATGTCAATTCTCTTATTGCAAAAGTTGATTTTGTGATTGCTACTCATGCCAACATTTCCTCAGTACTAGAGCAAATTAGTTTGGCTGTCACAGGTGGTAATGATGTCAAAAAGGTGGAGAAGAAAGAAGTTGGGAGTTCAAGGAGTAATAAGGATGATACTTGCAAGGATGACAAATCAATGGGAGTTAAAAGGAGGAGAGATGGTGATGATGATGAAGCTGGTGATAGTTCTCATGGTCCTAGGGGTCTTGGTGGTGTGTAATAAAAGAAGTATGAAGTGTTTGTTAAAACACAATCTTAGGCATACTAGTCAGGTACTGGACATGGGAAATCAGCGTCTAAGCTAGACTCTGAAAAGAAAAAATAGAGTATAGACTCTGATGAACAAAAGAAAGAAG
Source organism: Oenanthe javanica (assembly GCA_008931105.1). Taxonomy (NCBI): domain Eukaryota; kingdom Viridiplantae; phylum Streptophyta; class Magnoliopsida; order Apiales; family Apiaceae; genus Oenanthe; species Oenanthe javanica. The sequence goes on along the minus strand of QRFB01004939.1, from coordinate 2,977 downwards.
AAGTCAAGGAGCCAAGCTATTGGAAGTGCAGCCAAAACAATACACAATTGAGAGCTAGAAGAACAAAAGGGCTTGGAGGTATTTTAGCATCTGACATTGATAAGACCACTCTAGTAGCTGATCCACAATCTCTTACAGATAGTCAATTTAAAAAGCTCACTCAAAAGAACTTTAACAAAGTGGTGTTTGCTTAAATTGTCTACAATGTTTTTGAAAGAAAGTTGCTAGGAGGACAAGGTGGAACTGAAAAGGTGAAAATTGAGATGTTGGTATATTTTCTGAATGGAGGAACTGTAAGGNGAATTTCCTCAAAGTTGGTCCAATGAGTTGAGGCAGGGGATGGCTGAAAATGCATTTTTACTTATCTTACATATTGGCAAGAAGGAGGAAAATCTAGCTGCTCAGAAGTCATTCTTACAGAAACCACAACTTCATTTAGTGGATTCTCTAACTAGGAAAGCAGACAGAGTTATGAAGGCTTTGGTGGCTGCACCACATATTCAATCTTATCATAAGACTACAATATTGAAGTCAGGAGAACCAATTCTTATCATTCCTATCTAGGCCAGGCTTCCAGAGTCTACAGAGTCTGGTCACTCTAAGAAGGAGTCGGGGTCTATAGTCCATTTTATAGTTTTAGAGTCTACTCCACCACCAGAGTCTACAACTCCTATTACAAAGATTGAGCCTGTTGATGTTGTTGATGATTCAGTCTCTGAAGATGAAGGGGAAATGAATCCATCTTTCACCTATTTCGATCAATTTTTTCCTCAATCATGGGAAACAACACATGCTAAGGGTTTCACTGATTTTGACACTTTTATGAGCATTTTGGCTATTCATCAGTCTGAAAGAATTAAAGCTTTTCAAAAGAAGTCTTTTCTTCAAGAGCATGTTCATTATCCTGATGAGGAACAAGATGCTTCTCTCATTCAAGAAAGTGAGGCTATAGCAGCTGATAAAAAGGCAGCTAGAGAAAATGTAGCTGATCAATTGGCTGATGTGGTCACTAATATCTCTCATACCAACAGAAAATTGATCATTGTTGACAATACCACATCTATGTTAAAGACACGGTTTGAATCTTTGCACTCTCTTCAACTCTCCAAGGATGCTGCAGTCAAGGATTCCTTGGCTGATTTCAAGACAAAACAACTCTTCAAAATGATGTCAATTCTCTTATTGCAAAAGTTGATTTTGTGATTGCTACTCATGCCAACATTTCCTCAGTACTAGAGCAAATTAGTTTGGCTGTCACAGGTGGTAATGATGTCAAAAAGGTGGAGAAGAAAGAAGTTGGGAGTTCAAGGAGTAATAAGGATGATACTTGCAAGGATGACAAATCAATGGGAGTTAAAAGGAGGAGAGATGGTGATGATGATGAAGCTGGTGATAGTTCTCATGGTCCTAGGGGTCTTGGTGGTGTGTAATAAAAGAAGTATGAAGTGTTTGTTAAAACACAATCTTAGGCATACTAGTCAGGTACTGGACATGGGAAATCAGCGTCTAAGCTAGACTCTGAAAAGAAAAAATAGAGTATAGACTCTGATGAACAAAAGAAAGAAGAAGTCAAGGAGCCAAGCTATTGGAAGTGCAGCCAAAACAATACACAATTGAGAGCTAGAAGAACAAAAGGGCTTGGAGGTATTTTAGCATCTGACATTGATAAGACCACTCTAGTAGCTGATCCACAATCTCTTACAGATAGTCAATTTAAAAAGCTCACTCAAAAGAACTTTAACAAAGTGGTGTTTGCTTAAATTGTCTACAATGTTTTTGAAAGAAAGTTGCTAGGAGGACAAGGTGGAACTGAAAAGGTGAAAATTGAGATGTTGGTATATTTTCTGAATGGAGGAACTGTAAGGTGGATAAGTCAACAAAATTTCATATTCTTCAAAACGGATGAAGAGTTGCAATATATCATATTTCTTCTGTCAATGGCAGCTGAGGTGAATAAGAGTAGGAGAGAAGTGACCAATAAATGGTAAATAGAGATTGATAGGAAGTTGACTCTGCACAGATACACAAATAAACAGATGGGCAAATTTTCTCTGAAATATGTGGATACTGAAGGGAAGGATCAAGACATGCCTCTGGAAGTAAAAGATAGTAAATTTCAAGAAAGTGTGCGTCACTACTTTGGGTATGCCTCTGGAAGTAAAAAGATAGTAAATTTCAAGAAGGTGTGCGTCACTACTTTGGGTTTCAACCTATGGAAGGGAAGATTAATGGTTTGATGCCTAAAGACTTAAAAGAACAAGAATGCAGTGCAAATGATCTAAGAGCAGCTTACTGTCAAATCAAATGTAAAAATGAAGAGTTGATCAAATTGAAGAAGTTTGTTGGTGAATCTCTAGCTATTGTGGAGGAGAATATGTTAAAGTCATTTCTGAGAAAATACACAGCTTTTGGGGAGATAAATTGATAAGTAATTCTTTGTTCCTTATAAATTTTTATACTGTTCTAGATTAATTGTTTCATTCTTTAGTTTTGACATCATCAAACCTTAATTTATGCTTACCTTTTATAAATCATAAATAGGGGAAATTGTTAGAAATATATTCATTTGCTAATGTACAAAATACTAGAATAGAGTCTAGCATAGTTTATCTGTAACAAGTCTTTTTAGTCTCTGAACTTTTTCTATAATCAAAGTCTAGATAGTCAACATTCATTTATAGATGTCATTTATAGTTAGAAGATTTTCAAGAGAATTGAAATCAGAGTCTGGATGTAAATTAGAGTCTAGGAGTTGATCGGAGTCTATAAACTACCAGAGTCTGTAGTCTGTCAGAGACTGAAGATCATCAGAGTTTGAAGTCTTTCAGAGTCTATAAAGTTGAATCTATAGTTGGAAGGTGATCAATAGAAAGGGAAAGCTTCATAGATAAAGACAATTATATTGTACATATGCTATGGGAAGGAAAGAGAATTTCAGAAGAAAACTGTCAACTAATAATTAGGAATTTTATTCCTA
>QRFB01004938.1:21369-31768 GCA_008931105.1 Oenanthe javanica | reverse complement strand
TGTGTGTGTGTGTGTGTGTGTGTGCATGATGTGCATCTGTTGCTGATTTGTAATTTATTACAGCAGAGGCAGCCGGAGGAGGGGGAGCAGTAAAGCAGAAGAACATGGCAGCCGATGAAGGGAGGAATCGACGTGCACTTGGCGATATTGGAAATTTTGTTGCTGTCCATGGTGTCGAGGGAAAGCAGCAACAAATCCAAGTCTCTCGCCCAGTCACAAGGTACAAGACACACATAAACATACCTACACATTTTATTATTTATGACCTTCTTGAGTGATGTATATATTGATTTTTCTGGTTTTGTTGTTGTTTTAGGAGTTTTTGTGCCCAATTACTTGCTAATGCACAAACAGCAGCAGTTGAGAACAACAAGGTATTTTTTATTAAGTACAGCCCCTTCTTGTGAATTCATCCATGGGAGTCTTGTGTTCACTATCTTGTATAATTTTCAGAAACAAGGGGCTGTTGTTGGGGATGGGGCTGTGGCAGCAGCACACAAGGCCGTTCATCAAAAGAAAGTCACTGTGAAGCCAAAGACTGAAGATATAATCGTAATTAGTCCAGACACTGGAGAGGTGGCGAAAGTTAATAAACACTTGAACAAGGAGGCCATTGAAGGGTCTTCAAAGAAGAAAGGCCAGACTTTTACATCAACTCTCACTGCAAGGAGCAAGGTGCATACATACAATTAACTAATCTCTCTCTTTCTTTATTCATCAGGAGTTCTTTTTTCTTGCTAGTGGTTTCTAATTGATACCCAATATCTATAGGCTGCTGTTTTTGGAATAACTAGAGAGCCCAAGGAGCAAATTGTTGATATAGATGCTGCAGATGTCAACAATGACTTGGCAGCAGTAGTATATGTCGAGGATATGTACAAGTTCTATAAGCTTGTCGAGGTACATAATTATCTTGACACACATATATAAGAGATTTCTGTTAAGTTCATATAACATATCGCAAACATCTGACTCAAACTCTTGTCTGGGGTAGAATGAGAGCCGGGTTTTCGACTACATAGATTTCCAGCCCGAGATCAATGAGAAAATGAGAGCCATCCTAGTAGACTGGTTGATTGAAGTACACAACAGATTTGATCTGATGCCAGAGACCCTTTATCTCACGATCAACATAGTGGATCGCTACCTGGCGACCAACACAGTGGCAAGAAAGGAACTGCAATTGTTGGGCATTAGTTCAATGCTTACAGCCTCCAAATACGAGGAAATTTGGGCACCTGAAGTGAATGATTTCACCAAGATCTCAGACAATGCTTACACTAATCAACAAGTGCTTGACATGGAGAAGAAAATCCTTGGTGGGCTTGAATGGAATTTGACTGTGCCTACTCCTTATGTGTTCCTCGTTCGCTTCATCAAGGCCTCTATTCCAAATGAACCTGCTGTGAGTATTTCGAACAAAACTTCTACTACATTTAATCTTGGGTAAATTGAATGAGTATCAAAATTTGTATGGACAGGTGGAGAATATGGCCTATTTCTTGGCTGAATTAGGCATGATGAATTATGCAACGGTTATGTACCGTCCATCAATGATTGCAGCTTCTGCTGTTTACGCAGCACGTTGCACTTTACACAAGGTTCCTTTGTGGAATGAGACACTCAAATTGCATACTGGATTTTCAGAGCAACAAGTAATGTATGTAGACTTGTTATTTCGTTTCTTTTTCTTTTTTGTTAGCTTGAATTATTTATTTGTACTAAACGGATACATTTTTGTTTGTAACAGGGAATGTGCTAGAGCGCTTGTTAGGTTCCACTCATGTGCAGCAGAGAATAAGCTGAGAGTAATATACAGGAAATACTCTCATGCCGAGCAAGGAGCTGTTGCTATGCTTCCACCGGCCAAGGCTCTCTTGAGTGTTGCTGCCGCGCCACAATCATGATCAGGAAAGCAAAACAAAAAGAAAATCATTCTACTTATGTGNGACAATGCTTACACTAATCAACAAGTGCTTGACATGGAGAAGAAAATCCTTGGTGGGCTTGAATGGAATTTGACTGTGCCTACTCCTTATGTGTTCCTCGTTCGCTTCATCAAGGCCTCTATTCCAAATGAACCTGCTGTGAGTATTTCGAACAAAACTTCTACTACATTTAATCTTGGGTAAATTGAATGAGTATCAAAATTTGTATGGACAGGTGGAGAATATGGCCTATTTCTTGGCTGAATTAGGCATGATGAATTATGCAACGGTTATGTACCGTCCATCAATGATTGCAGCTTCTGCTGTTTACGCAGCACGTTGCACTTTACACAAGGTTCCTTTGTGGAATGAGACACTCAAATTGCATACTGGATTTTCAGAGCAACAAGTAATGTATGTAGACTTGTTATTTCGTTTCTTTTTCTTTTTTGTTAGCTTGAATTATTTATTTGTACTAAACGGATACATTTTTGTTTGTAACAGGGAATGTGCTAGAGCGCTTGTTAGGTTCCACTCATGTGCAGCAGAGAATAAGCTGAGAGTAATATACAGGAAATACTCTCATGCCGAGCAAGGAGCTGTTGCTATGCTTCCACCGGCCAAGGCTCTCTTGAGTGTTGCTGCCGCGCCACAATCATGATCAGGAAAGTAAAACAAAAAGAAAATCATTCTACTTGTGTAATTTTCGGGTGTAGTAGTACACTATTAGGATATGATGAAAATCATTATTTTCATTTGGATTCAGTTGTGAGCATATCAATATATCAGTGCGTTCATTATCCTATCTGTTTTTTATTTTTATAACAAAATGTTTGATACCCTATGAATTATGATGAAGACAAGGAAGAAATGAAATTGTATATACTTGACTCTAGGTCACCTCAAAAACATACGAGAACATATTTATGTTCCATGATTAGAAATTTACATGAGACGCCNCATTATCCTATCTGTTTTTTATTTTTATAACAAAATGTTTGATACCCTATGAATTATGATGAAGACAAGGAAGAAATGAAATTGTATATACTTGACTCTAGGTCACCTCAAAAACATACAAGAACATATTTATGTTCCATGATTAGAAATTTACATGAGACGCCAAAAAAAATTAAANTACTATTCGTGAGTTGTTCGTTAAGAGTTCGAGTTCGGCTCGGCTCGTTTTTGTTCGATAAAAACTCNTCATTTTTAATTGCAAATCTAAAGCCAACTTTTTTTTCTGTCTAGAAATATTTATTACTGCCGGGAGCAATGGAAGAGCAATGGAAGAGCGCATTTCTTAATTTTTAAGGTCCCATTCCGGAATCACCTAAACAAAAATTGGACTTGAATGAATTGCTCTAACGAAGAATTCAAATTCAATAATTATCAAGTCCGTCCTTTTATATTATATCTTTTGTTGAGTAAAACACTAAAAAAGAATAAAATATAATATAAAGACAAAGATAACACGAGCAGGCTAAGCGCAACTTCGTGGGTTTGAGTAACTTTTTATTTGAGTAAATTGCAGTTTACATCCCAAAATTTTGCTCGAATCTCATTTCGGTTATAAAATTTTAAATTATAACAGTTTGCACCTCAAACTTTCAGGAACGCTATTTTTTGCAACCCATTTACATTGTCCCGTTTGAGTAAATTGCAGTTTACATCCCATAATTTTGCTCTAATCTCACTTTGGTTATAAAAGTTTAAATTATAACAATATGCATCCCAAAAGTTTAAATTATAACAGGGTTGCTTTTAGTATGTTCGACTCGAACTCGGCTCGTTAAAACTCGAAAAAATGAAATATTTTCTGAATTTTTATAATATTTCTATCATTTAAAGTTTAAAATTTAAATCTAGATATTTAATATGTGAATTATTTGGGATAATAGATTAGAATTTGATATTGAGTTGAGTCAAAAACCGATAATTAGTTTGATTAANATTTTCGGGTGTAGTAGTACACTATTAGGATATGATGAAAATCATTATTTTCATTTGGATTCAGTTGTGAGCATATCAATATATCAGTGCGTTCATTATCCTATCTGTTTTTTATTTTTATAACAAAATGTTTGATACCCTATGAATTATGATGAAGACAAGGAAGAAATGAAATTGTATATACTTGACTCTAGGTCACCTCAAAAACATACAAGAACATATTTATGTTCCATGATTAGAAATTTACATGAGACGCCAAAAAAAATTAAAAAAAAAATTTATCGAAACAAGTCTGTCTCAGGGGGCTACTGCGACACACCTAATAAAGAGGTGGGAGGGGGCAATAGAAGATGGGGATGGAGAATTGGTGAAGAAGAAGGAACAAAAGGAAGATTACTGAGGATGAGCAAACGGAGGCGCCGTGGAAAGCCATGTTGATTCACCATATGTTCCACCACTCTAGACACCACTTCTGTGTACTCCTCCAGCAACTCTGCTACTATAGCTACCAGTATCATCTCTCTTTTTATCTCAAATATATTGTATTGTATGTGTAGACAGGTTTGTGTGTGTTTCTCAACTCTAGGCTGTAGTAGTATTTATATACTGTTAGTCTGGTAGGAAAGTAGTAATAAATTAGAAAGAGATATACAATACAGTGGATGGAGGAACCTTGGTACTGGTAGTTATAGGGTAAAACCGCAACTAGCTAGTTAGCCCACTGCTTTTGATTTGGTAAAGCAAATCTTACCTCCTCACTGGTTTTGTTTTGTTAGCTGACCATTTCTTACACCCAACCCCTTGTTTTCTTGCATATTTTACCACCTGACTTATGGGCGGGCCCCGCTCAATAGAATCTGATTCCTCCTTAAATATATCACACTGCTGCATGTCCCACCAGCTTCAAACTTATCCGTTTACAACCCTGCTTCATTGTAGCATTTGTATACTTTAAGTCAACAAGACTACAACTAGACAAAAAATTCCCAAATACTGTATACTACAGGATATACATTAGCCCCGGTCCACTTTGTTAAGCAGGTTCAAGTGGGGGTGGGGAACAAACGGGGTTATTACTCAATTTTTTAGCTCAAATACATTACTATTAGTTACGACTCGTGTAAGTTTTCGTTTAAGATTTAAGATGAATTAGATACGTTTTTTTTCCCGACTAAACAAATCTAAGGTGCTTAGCCGATCACACCCGGTAATAATCACATTAAAGTTAGTGAGTGGTCAGCAACCATTTTTAACCACCTGTACAGTTATTCTAGCTTTGCATATACGTAACTCATTTTCCTGCTGTATACAAAATTTTCATTACTTGATTACGTCATTTTTAATTGCAAATCTAAAGCCAACTTTTTTTTCTGTCTAGAAATATTTATTACTGCTGGAAGAGCGCATTTCTTAATTTTTAAGGTCCCATTCCGGAATCACCTAAACAAAAATTGGACTTGAATGAATTGCTCTAACGAAGAATTCAAATTCAATAATTATCAAGTCCGTCCTTTTATATTATATCTTTTGTTGAGTAAAACACTAAAAAAGAATAAAATATAATATAAAGACAAAGATAACACGAGCAGGCTAAGCGCAACTTCGTGGGTTTGAGTAACTTTTTATTTGAGTAAATTGCAGTTTACATCCCAAAATTTTGCTCGAATCTCATTTCGGTTATAAAATTTTAAATTATAACAGTTTGCACCTCAAACTTTCAGGAACGCTATTTTTTGCAACCCATTTACATTGTCCCGTTTGAGTAAATTGCAGTTTACATCCCATAATTTTGCTCTAATCTCACTTTGGTTATAAAAGTTTAAATTATAACAATATGCATCCCAAAAGTTTAAATTATAACAGGGTTGCTTTTAGTATGTTCGACTCGAACTCGGCTCGTTAAAACTCGAAAAAATGAAATATTTTCTGAATTTTTATAATATTTCTATCATTTAAAGTTTAAAATTTAAATCTAGATATTTAATATGTGAATTATTTGGGATAATAGATTAGAATTTGATATTGAGTTGAGTCAAAAACCGATAATTAGTTTGATTAAGTGGGTTTGAGCCTTTTTTTCATGTAAAATTTCACTATTCGTGAGTTGTTCGTTAAGAGTTCGAGTTCGGCTCGGCTCGTTTTTGTTCGATAAAAACTCGAGTGCGGCTCGATTCATTAATGAGCTCAAGCTCGAATACATTTTTTGTGCGATAAGAAAGTTTGACTCGGCTCAATTCGTCATAAAAAAATTAAGCTCTACTCGCTTAGGGCAAAANCCGTTTGAGTAAATTGCAGTTTACATCCCATAATTTTGCTCTAATCTCACTTTGGTTATAAAAGTTTAAATTATAACAATATGCATCCCAAAAGTTTAAATTATAACAGGGTTGCTTTTAGTATGTTCGACTCGAACTCGGCTCGTTAAAACTCGAAAAAATGAAATATTTTCTGAATTTTTATAATATTTCTATCATTTAAAGTTTAAAATTTAAATCTAGATATTTAATATGTGAATTATTTGGGATAATAGATTAGAATTTGATATTGAGTTGAGTCAAAAACCGATAATTAGTTTGATTAAGTGGGTTTGAGCCTTTTTTTCATGTAAAATTTCACTATTCGTGAGTTGTTCGTTAAGAGTTCGAGTTCGGCTCGGCTCGTTTTTGTTCGATAAAAACTCGAGTGCGGCTCGATTCATTAATGAGCTCAAGCTCGAATACATTTTTTGTGCGATAAGAAAGTTTGACTCGGCTCAATTCGTCATAAAAAAATTAAGCTCTACTCGCTTAGGGCAAAACTCGGCTCGGCACGACAAAACTTTAACATTCACATTTGATTTTAACGAGACAATATAATTGGGTTGCAAAAAGTAAAGTTTCTGAAAATTCGGGGTGCAAAATGTTATAATTTAAAGTTTTATAGCCAAAATGAAATTCGAGTAAAATTTTAAGATATAAATTGCAATTTATTCTTTTTTATTTTTACTTTAATACTCCTTCCGTCTCATATTTCTTATCTCATTTTGACTTTTCAAAGTCAATTAATCAATTTTGACCAATAAATTAAACATATCATATAATAATATTTTTTTAAAAAATTATTATAATAAAATTTAACTATTCTATTTTATGAATCAATTTTTAAAGTCGTAAAATTATAAATAAATATTTTTAAATTGTTAGTCAATGTTAAAAAAATGATTTTGAAAAGTCAAAATGAAACAAGAATTATTGGACGGAGAGAGTATTAAATATATAAAACGGATCAATTTCACGGTTTTCAAATTAAGAGTTGGAAATGCTCTAAGATATCCCATCATGTTTGGTCTAGTTTTTTGAAAATGGATTAAAGCACGTATTTGTTTTTCCAAAAGATATTGAATATATAATTTTGGGAAAAAAATGAACACCCTCGCTATCGATAAATAACTAGATAGTCTATATACAACGGCTGGGGCACAACCGGACAAGTTAGTGAGCATAGCTCCCATACACGGTCAGGGGAGAGGGGACACATGTGTAGACCCTAAATATATAAAATTTATAATTAAATATAAATTTATTTAAAATCAATTAAATCAGTTAAAAATTCAATAAGATAAAATCCAATTAGATAAATGTGGGTTATGAATTATTTATTATCTGATCTGCTAAAAACTCATTTCGAATAAATATAATTACATGTATATATTATTCTTATATAATATAAAAAATCTGAGCATTTAAGTGACTAGTTATTTTCTTTTGTCAAAATCATCGGTCAAATTTCACAATATTTAAATTCCCAATTGTTTTAGTTACAGCCGTAAAGATTTCAATGTACAGTTAATTTTTATATGTTATAACACTATCATCATTTTACTATAATAAAATGAGAAATAATGCACCTATTAATATCATTATAATTGATCAGCAATTATATAATCTGATGTTATAATCTTTAAGTATTAAATTGTCATTCTTATATTGTAATATTAATTAATAAAATTAGTAAATATTTAATTGGATTGAATATCTTATCTGATTATTCATTATCTAAAATGAATATGAATTGGTTTTTAAAATATTTGACGCTTAATCCGATTCAGAAAAATAAATAAATTTAAATATGAATTTAGAGTGATATGTCCCAACCTCAATTTATTGACATGCCTAAATGCACTATTAACAAATAATTAAATTTAATTCAAACTCAAGTAATATTCTATTTGAGAACATGTATTTCATTTTAAATAATGGATTTGAAATGACATTAATTGAATTGCTATTCCAAATTTTCATATTTATATTAGTATTTGAATGCTTTTGATTTTAAATGAAATACAAATTCAAATTTTTTTAATTACTCAAACATGTTATTTGAATAAATTCAGAATTTCAAATAAAATCTCTAGTTACCAAACGGGCTATAAAGGTATTTATGTATTTCATCCCAATTCATAATATTTATCTGTTCACTCGAAAATTTTAATTTGATTTTTAAAATAACTGGGACATCTAAAATTCTCTATATCATATTATTTTGATTTTAGAAATGATAACTTGAATAATTGATGATAGATAATATATTATTTATCATTTTAAAGTTCAAGATAGATTAATGTGATAATAATATCGCACTAGTTTATTTACAAGTTGGAATTTCACGAAGTTCGAGGCAAAGGAATAAAAAAGAGTTTCTCTATGCCTCCTCGTTTTGAGACATTATGGCTTTGGGGGTTTTGATTTATTAATATGTTACATGTGTAATTGATAATTTTTTTAAATAATAATATGAGATTTTGCATGTATATATATATGTTTATGAATAAAATAAATCATATATTATGTCACGATATTTGAAAAAAAAATTGAGATTATTTTTTGTACCCGGTATTACTCTCCTTCCAATTTTTTTTTATACGAAATGCGTGCTAATTTTTTTATGACACACATAAACAAATGGTAAGGAACTTTCACAAACAAAGAAGTGCAAGTTATAATCTTTATATGATTGTGAAATTTTATTATGAAGTATTTGATCATTTTCATAAAAGTTAATTACTTTTTATAAATCAATTTGATTCTTCATTGCACTATCCAGAAAAGAATTACTTTATTTTACTCTAGTGATAAGTGAATAATATAACACATATATAAAATCTATAAACATTTCAAAAAAATTGTTAATGGATAACACGGTAACGTAAACCGAAATGAGATGGGAAATATAATTATAACTATCAAGAAAAATCTAGACATTTCCACTATTTTGTCAATAACTATAGTTCAATATTTATGAAAAAAATTTATTCTAACTTTAAAATTTTATTATCTAACTGTTAGTAAATATATTATATATGTTTTTCAAATTTCAATTAGATAATACACCATAAATTTTATTGAATAAAAGAAATCTTTCGATTTATTTATAAAATTATTTATCCACTAACCAAGATGTGAAACTAACGGCCGCGATTATAGGAGTCATTTCGAAAATTCATATTTTTGAAATGAAAAATGTAAAAGTCACAGAATTATTTTTCAAGAAAATTCCCAAAATACACTTGTCTAATTTTAATTGATTATTAAAATAATAAATAAAATGAGCTTTCATGTATTTGCATTAACACTCAAATTAAAAAAATTCAGTCACATCATTTTGGAAATATTTTGTGGGCTCTAGTATTCCTCTTTTGAAATTTAAAATCGAAAAGATTAATCTAACATACAATCAGCACCGTACATCTCCAGCATCGAACGGTATCAATCAATCAACAATTAACAGGAAAATATCAGCCGTTAAATCTCCCACTTGTATCATTTCCCTTCCATATATAAAATGCCTTAAGTGTAACACCCCCTTCCCAAAACGAGACGAATGGTTACTTTTCAAACCATAAACATGTATACAGAGTATTAAAATTCATTTTATATTAATTAAATAGGTCCAATAAATCTCCAAAACAATATTAAACTTCTGAAATAATCCAAACCTATAAGTGCGAAATAAAAAAAATCTCAAATCATAAATAGTATCTAAATAATAGCTAGAAGTTCAAACTTCCTAAATCGACTATAATAAGGGTAACTCTCCATTACACAGCCCGAGATCCCCCTAAGTACATGCTAGAAGAAAGAATACGGCATGAGCCAAATGCTCAGTATGGATTGAAATACAGTTTATAAAACAAGAAGCAAAATATATAATTTGATAATAATAAATAAACTTTAATTTTTAAAGACAATGCTGAAGCAAAGAGGGGTTATGATATTTCATACTNTAAAGACAAGGCTGAAGCAAAGAGGGGTTAGGATATTTCATACCGATATCAAAACATATAACAAATACACACATCATAGGGTACCTAATGCGTGCAACAAACCGGACAACGTGTACGACATATACAACGTCACCGTCAAATATCAATTCACAAATCAAATCAGATTGGGTGCACCCACGCATCCTCAAACAAATATTAAATGCGTAAAGCTCGCCACCTCAACTATCGGAAGGATACGCCGTGACTAATCACACTG
>QRFB01004938.1:0-21114 GCA_008931105.1 Oenanthe javanica | reverse complement strand
CAGACTTTAAAATAACTTTCGGAGAATCAAAACAGTTAAAACGAATAATAACGGAAGGAACAAATTTACGAACGAAACGAATTAAATATAACTAATCCTAAAAAGAGTAGCGCTGAAGAGAAAGGAGAAGAAATCCGTATCTCGAAATAGCAATATCAGACACTAACGAAAACTCGAACTAGCAATTTCAGACACTAACGAAAACTGCATAAACCCACAAAATTTCTGGTTCACGATCTGTTCTTCTTGATCAAGACAATTCAATGCGTCCAAAGTACCAAATAGCGCCTCTGTATTTCTTTCTTACGCGGACTCCACTTTAAGGTTTAATAAAACTCACGGTTGTGTATACACGGGTCTTGTATATATACTGAATAAAATAATCGTTAACACCCAATCGAAAATATCAGATCTCAAACGTCGAACTTCTTCATAACTCCAATTCTGCTCAGATATGTATTTCACCTTTTTGACCCTCTAAACGATATTTTCTGGAAAAACTTAAAACACAACAATCGTATAGAACGAAAAGATCTTTCTAAAAAGTCCAAAATCAATGAATTCCGACTTACGATGAATTTATTACGAATTTTACAAGACAGCTGATTTGTGTATGAATAATCATACGAATTTTACAAACAAAGATGAAGAAAAAGAATAAGAATTTGTGTATCGAGAGAGATTTACATCTGTTTAATCTTGGTGGCTAGAAAAGAATATGAAAGAATGGGGAGATCTTAATATATATATAGAGTTTTAAAACCCTACAACAAAACCTACTACGATTGAAATACCAATATTCGAAAGCCCGTTATTCTAATTCAATTTTAATTCCTAATCTCTATCTAATTTTAATCCTTTTTTATTATTATTAATCTATTTTATTATAAATTATATTTTTAATCAAATTCAATATAATAAATATTATAATTAAAAAAAATAATCTTTACAAATTTAATATAATTCTAATTATTATTACTAATGTTTAAATAAATAAATTACGGATATTATACTTGGGATTGACACTCTCACTCCCACTCTCTACTCATTTCATCAATCTGATCATTTCTCTCTCAACTCTCAGTCAACTCCAACAGGTATATCTCTCTCTCTCTCCCCCCCCTCCCTCTCTCTGTCGTATTAGTATTTTAAATTTATGATGATTAATAATGATTTAAGTGTATGATTTCGCTAATTGACTTTGAATTATACTGCGTTTTGACAATTCTGTGATACATTTATAATTTTTAGTTATCGCTAACAGACCTGTATGATATTATATCTTGTTTCGATCTTAGGCTGTATGCAGAGTTGTTATGATAATTGTGCGATAGGCTTTGAATGTTGGTGATCTGTGTTTATGTTGTAATTACATGTTGCATTGCTAGATCTGTAGGTTAAATTAACTGATCTGAGTTTACGATGTGCCTAGATCTGTTAATCTCTTAGATTCTGCGTATGTAAATAAAAATATAATGTTTCGTTGCTAAGTTCGATCTGTTTTGAATTTAGTGTGTGTTTAATGTTGCGTTTAGGTATTTGATTTGGTTTTTTACACAAGTTTATTTGTCTCAAGTGAAGCTAGATCTGTATTTACTAATGGTTATGTACATTTGTGATTTGAATATTCATTTGAGGTAAACTAAACACGCAAAACCTACATTGTATTAGGATTACTTCTTAAATCCAGATGCATACCTGAATATAGATCACACACTCTTGTCTTCACACTCGATTGATTAGAAGTAATGTTATCTGTATAAATCGATACATTACCCCTTTTTCAGGGAAGATGAGGGAAATCCTCCATGTTCAGGGTGGTCAGTGCGGTAACCAGATTGGATCGAAGTTCTGGGAGGTTGTGTGTGATGAACATGGAATCGATCCAACTGGAAAGTATGTTGGCAAGTCAGATTTGCAGCTGGAACGCGTGAATGTGTACTACAATGAAGCTTCTTGCGGAAGGTTTGTTCCACGTGCTGTTCTCATGGATCTGGAGCCTGGCACCATGGACAGTGTTAGAACTGGTCCCTATGGGCAGATCTTCCGCCCTGACAATTTTGTGTTCGGCCAATCTGGTGCTGGTAATAATTGGGCCAAAGGACATTACACCGAGGGTGCAGAACTTATTGATTCAGTTCTAGACGTTGTGAGAAAGGAAGCTGAGAATTGTGACTGCCTGCAAGGTAATTGCATGGTCTAACAATTTCTAACTGAGTTTTTCTTATTTTCTCTAGGTAGAGTATCCTATGGCAATTATTTCCTATTGTTTGATGGAAGTGTCGTGTAAATATTAGCATATCTTCTTTAATGAATTTTTGGCTACTATGATATTTTGGAAAACATTTTTTGTTTTACGAAGTGGTTTCAGCGAATAGTTATGGTTGTTATCTTCCAATGCTGACATTGTTGTCCTACTTTTGTCTGTTTAATATTCTCAAGACAATAGTTGTTGAGCGTTGCTCTCTATTGCATTTTTCTATCTATTTCATATTATTGGAAATTGTTTTCATTTTTTTGGCCTTTTGATGTGGTTGATGTTTTTCATTGCTTGTGTTATAATATATTGTATTTGCTCCTTTCTGTTTTTTGTAGGATTTCAAGTCTGCCATTCTCTTGGCGGGGGAACTGGTTCTGGGATGGGTACCTTGTTGATTTCTAAAATCAGAGAAGAATACCCTGACAGGATGATGCTCACATTTTCTGTGTTTCCATCACCCAAGGTCTCGGATACAGTGGTAGAACCTTACAATGCCACCCTTTCTGTTCATCAGTTGGTAGAGAATGCAGATGAATGCATGGTTCTGGATAACGAAGCCCTGTATGATATCTGTTTCAGGACTCTTAAGCTAACAACTCCTAGCTGTAAGTACAATACCTCATAGTAGTTGCTTTCCCTGAAAATAAGTTTTCTAATTATTAGTTTTATGTTACTTTTTTTATTGCATGGTAACTTTTTTTGTCAAAGCAAGATTTTCTCGTCACAGAAGTACAGAACTACATAAGTATGAAAACTTTAGTTGGGTTTTAGATGTGGTCCATGTTATATTTTTTCTGTATTTGCTTGTTTATGGCAATTTTACTCAGACCTCCCTCGCTGTATCAGTTGGTGACCTTAACCACTTGATATCTGCAACAATGAGTGGAGTTACCTGCTGCCTTCGGTTCCCCGGTCAACTGAATTCCGACCTCCGCAAGCTGNAGTGGAGTTACCTGCTGCCTTCGGTTCCCCGGTCAACTGAATTCTGACCTCCGCAAGCTTGCTGTAAACTTGATTCCATTCCCTCGTCTACATTTCTTCATGGTGGGGTTTGCTCCTCTGACTTCACGTGGTTCTCAGCAGTACCGTACCCTTACTGTTCCTGAGCTGACCCAACAAATGTGGGATTCAAAGAATATGATGTGTGCTGCTGACCCACGACACGGCCGTTACCTCACTGCTTCTGCTATGTTTAGGGGTAAAATGAGTACCAAGGAAGTGGATGAGCAGATGATTAATGTTCAAAATAAGAACTCCTCTTACTTTGTGGAATGGATTCCCAACAATGTGAAATCAAGTGTCTGTGACATTCCACCCAGGGGCCTTTCAATGGCGTCGACTTTCATTGGCAACTCTACCTCTATCCAGGAAATGTTCAGAAGAGTGAGTGAGCAATTTACTGCTATGTTTAGGAGGAAGGCTTTTTTGCACTGGTACACTGGTGAAGGTATGGATGAAATGGAGTTTACCGAAGCTGAAAGTAATATGAATGACTTGGTCTCAGAATACCAGCAATATCAAGATGCAACTGCTGACGAGGAGGATGAGTACGAGTATGAGGAAGAAGAAGAAGGCGCAGAGCAAATGGCATAATCCTATGATTTAACTTGGTCAATCATGGTCTTGAATTGGTTAAGAGTCCGTCTCCGGGAGGGACGAACCTGAGTTAGACTAAAAATTTGAGTACTTGTTATATTGTTCTGCTCTCCATGTTATCAGGGTAATAATGATGGTAGATATCTGAAGGGGACAGAGTTTAGTGATGTTTTGATATCCAATTCTAGTTCGGTTATGTGGACCTATGAATTCCAGTGTGCTATGATTTTATGACTGCAAAAATATGTTTGATGTAAATCCGTGCTTGTTGGTTATGAGTTTTTTTTTCTTCTTTTGAAAGCTAATTGTTGGCTATGAGTTGCTTGCTTTGGAAGTGCTATTGTTTTACGGCTCTGGTATTACATGATTACATTGAAAATGTGTTACTCTATATATTTAGAAAATTGAAACAGGTACTTCCTCTGTTCTTGTAAATTAGAGCTTTGACTGTCACTTTTCAGTTCTATTAAATTTTGACTTTGACTGGCACTTCTCAGTTCTATTAAATTCGTAAATAATACTCCTACTCTATATTATGTAGGTGAAATTGAATAAATAATAATATTAATTCATTAGATAAATAGATATAAATTTAATTATACTCTATATGTAATTAGTTTATGGCCTGTTTGGTAACATGAATTTTATTTGAAATTTTGGATTTGATCAATGACATGTTTGGGTAATTATAAGAATTTAGATTTGAATTTCATTTCAAATATTAGTACATATATAAGAATTTAAAATGACAATTCAAATCATTTCATTTAAAATCCATCATTTGAAATGAAATTTCATGTTTTCAAACACAATCTTAAGGTCAAGTCGTGATGACTATCCTTCAAAAAAAAAACTGTCTTTGGTTTTAGTACTTTTATCGTTATTTATAAAATTATATGTTAAATTTTCAAATAAATTTTTTATAATAATGTTGTTTAATATTTAATAAATAATAATGATTTATTTTTCGTATTAATTGCACATATTTTTTTTTTATTAAAAAATATATTAAATTAATAAATTTATTCCACCATTCAACTAAACGCGTGATATCAAAAATGACATTTTATCTTCGTAGCACCTTAACCCAATTATGATTCCAACTNATTGCACATATTTTTTTATTTATTAAAAAATATATTAAATTAATAAATTTATTCCACCATTCAACCAAACGCGTGATATCAAAAATGACATTTTATCTTCGTAGCACCTTAACCCAATTCTGATTCCAACCCCATACCACTTCATAAAACAAACGATCCCTTATATTCCATCTTTGTGCTGTGTATCCGTTCATTATTATTATTTCTTTTTCATGATAAACATTTTTTAATTTTAACTTGTGTGAAAGCAAAACAATACTTATACTTCAGGTGACGTTTAACAAACGAGAATGATCAAATTTAACAAAACCGATACAACAAAATTGGCGAAACAAAACAATATTTATACTTGAGGTAACATTTAACAAACGAGATGGGTCAAATTTAACGACAAGGCAACAAAATTTGTGAAAATATCACACATATTACCATATTAGAAGTGCAAGATTTTTTNAATTGGCGAAACAAAACAATATTTATACTTGAGGTAACATTTAACAAACGAGATGGGTCAAATTTAACAACGACAAGGCAACAAAATTTGTGAAAATATCACACATATTACCATATTAGAAGTGCAAGATTTTTCAATTTTTTTTTGCCATTAACATATTCAGACTTAAAAAGGGGCTGAATTTGGTAACTGATTGGAAAAGAGAGTTTGGGGAAAAAGTACTCACCTACGTAACTTAAGTAAGGTTACAAAGGATTTTTAATATAAACACTACATTTGTAAAATTTATAAATATATTTACACATATATATCATTAATACTCTATTTAATATGCACAACGAACGCTAAATATGTGTTGCAACTTTAGAGTAGCAACACAAAAAGTTGAAGACAGGGATTCCTTCCTCTGAGCAATTAATGTGCGTACCAAAAAACTACAAAAGCTAGTTCATGCAGATTTATCTACATAGAAAAACTAATACCACATGCAGATGACTCGAGAAACTCACAAGGATATCAGAGTCCTGATATCATCTATCTTAATTTCGCGCTGATCCCTTGGGCCACCCTTCCTATCAAAAGCTTCTGACGCCATTCTCTTCTTCTTCTCCTGTAGCTCCAATATCCTCTCTTCTATGCTATTTCGAGCAATAATTCTTACTATTCTCACCTCTTTTGTTTGCCCTATCCGATGTACCCTGTCCATTGCTTGTTTCTCAACTGCTGGATTCCACCATGGCTCTAGCAGGTACACCCTCGAAGCAACAGTTAGATTAACACCAGTACCTGATGCCTTCAGACTCGCAAGCAAAACTGTAGGACCATCAGGAGCTGGATCATCAAAATCTTTGATTACTTGAGCTCTCTTTTTTGCGTTCATAGACCCATCCAAGCGCAGTATCTTAAAGCCAGCTTTCTTTAGAGGCTCTTCAAGTAAAAGCAGCATCTTTCTGAACTGTGAGAATATTACAGACTTTGTGGCTGGATCCTGATCCCGTGATGCTGATAGAAGTCTCAGAAGAGCAGATATCTTAGTTGATTTACTGGAAGATGCAACTTCAGTAATATTGCAAACTTCTGGTGGGGGAAAGAAGAGATCAGACTCTGACAGCTCATGTCGGCATAGAGGGCAGCAGGGTTTGGCACGTTTTAGGGTCTTGAGAATGCAGGACTTGCAATAAATGTGAGCACAACGTGTGATCACAATATTTGTTGGTGTTGATATGCAAATTGGACAGTCAAAATCTTCACCGTCCTCTAGCATTGCAACCATCTTCTTAAGCAGTTCTGGATTATTAGCCAAATCTGTTTCCATACAATTATACTTGTAAGTGTTCTGTTTCTATTCAATTATACTTGTAATGTTCATCATAACCACAAAGTACAGCTAAACAAATAGTGCCAAAGGAAAGTAGTAATTATATTCACAAAATTATAATAAGCAAACAAATATATCTAAATATCACAATCAGTAAGTTATATGGAATAAGAACACCAACACAGCTCACATACTACTGTAAAATTTAATTCATACTCTCAAAAGGTGCCAAGTTAGCTGTTATCATCATATATCCAGATAAATGCACAGTTTCAAAGTTTTGAGGAGAATGAGTATTCTGCTTCAAATATCTTCATAGTTCAAATTTTGTAACTTTTTGATACTCCAATACTATTTATTGATTTTAAGCATGTGAACTGTATAATCAATCCTTAATTAATGATATTTATATTAATTTTACATCTGTACATTTTATCTTCAAATTGTCAGTTTTACTTCAATATAAATATAGTAACTTATGAAATAAAATAATCTGTTATTTTAAAGTTTTTCCTTTCTATATTCACATACTATTTTTATGTAATGAACGATGCTATATTATATATATAAAAATATTTGTTTTATTATAACAAAAATGTGAAAAATAAACTTTAAATGTACTAGTTTTATCTATCAGAGTTATTTATAGGATGATATGACGTATTTCTGTTCATATTTTGGTCTTCCTCTTTTAAACTTTCTATAAATACAAATTAGATTTTTTAGAAACAATTCTCTTAAACCAAATTATGTGTGTTTTTTTAATCAACTAATTAAGCTAAAATTCTGACAAACCCTATGCATTAAACATACCGAAACATGTTAAAGTGTTTGTCAACTTTCATTATAGTAGAGCAAAAAAGAGACTACAGAAAAAATAGACACAAGATTATATGCCACATTGGCTACAATATATATATATATATATATATCTTCAAACCAACTCCAAGGGCATGCTTGCAAGGAACGAGGAACTAAACAACTATTAGAGCTTTACAAACAATTTAGTTAAAATATGTGAAAATATGATTAGATAACAGACAGGACACTAAAATACCTTCAATATTGCCAGTCGAAAGAGATGCAAGGAGATCTGTAGGACACAGGGCTACATCAGTGCAAATCTGGCGGAGTCGTAAAATAATACTAAGCACAGTTGTATAATTGCTTGTGACTCTATTGGCTGTNAAGCACAGTTGTATAATTGCTTGCGACTCTATTGGCTGTGATGTAATCCTGAACAACACTCTTAGCCTCTCCTTCCATTCGTTCATAAAGCTCTCTTTCCTCAGCAGAAAGCTCAATATAACAGATCTCCATAATTTTTGGTGGCAATCCAGTCAAGTCTTTGTCTTTCGTCCTTCTCAAGGAGATGGTTCCCACTATAGCCTGATTGTTGTCACCACATAACATGAAAATTCTTTCAATTCACCATAGAATAACTCAACAAAACAACAAATGAGCACCAAAGCATAGTGATTACTTATGGGAAAATGAAAATTAAAGGTAAATAAATGAACATTAACAATCCATCTAAAATGTTCAGTTGTAAAAAACCCACACAAGATAATAATTAAATGCCCGTGGTTGCTCTATGGCTTAAACAATATCAACCAGACGATCCCTTTTATAGCGCCGCTTCCACTAAAACAAAATTAAGCATACAAATCTCCATCATCCTCATAACGTATACAAAGAGAGGTTGCTAATCCATTTGGAAACAATTACGTAAGTTGAGTATCAATGACAACCCAACAATGTGAGCTCTTATTAAACTAAATGATTATATATAACCCCCCACAAAGATATTATCCAGCTAAAATTGTAGACAAGAAAAAACATGACGAGGCAGAAGATTGCCTGCGAATAAGTAGTCCCCGACTGCCCAAGTATGCAAGAAAGGAAGTGGAACACGACCCAGAAAACTTGCAAGCTGGACATGCACATGTCTCGTGTGATATTGTGCCACACAAATTTGTACAGCATAACTGAGATAAGTAGATAAACATACACATAAAACTGGGCGAGAGTCACGAAGATGACAGAATGTAAATCCAATGTAATATTGTAAAACCTAACATCAACTGCATTTTGCATGCATAATATAAGTCACCTTCTTTTATATATTGTAATATCACAACTCAAAATTGAATCACCATGCACCAACCTATAATCAACAAACGTCAGCAAGCTGCCAATGCATCACATATTAAACATATTCAGAATAAATGCAAATCACTAAGAAACTATGTTTGAAGTATAAAAAATATATATTTATTATTCACACTTCTCAATTTAGTTTATGTCATATAACTTCTCATGTTCTTGTTCTCTAATAAACTTAATAATTTACAACTAATTGGACATATATAATCAGCAGGCATTCATTGACAGGTAAAAGGGAACATACTAGTGAGCTAACACTCAACTATCAGACAGTATATGTTGTACTTTAACAATCAATCAAGACCTGCCAAATCCATGGTGGTTGAAAAAAAAAGTATTGCCAAATTGCACCATGTACATAAATAATAATATGTGTAGCAGATGTAGACCAGAAGCAAAATATATGCACCTGTAGACGTGAGAGCCCAATCTTGTCGTCATTGTCGATTGGCCGTTGCACCAAGGTATTCCAGTAGCTTTTATTTGCAAACGGCTGATATTTCAAAAATGCCATGAGTGAAAATAAGTCCATAGTACCATTTTGTATAGGTGTTCCTGTGACCACCCACCTCCGCTTAGCATTTAATTTATTAACAGCACGACTTTGTTGGGAATTGACATTTTTGATAACATGAGCCTCGTCCAATATCACCCTCCACCAGTTTACTTTAAACGCTGGTGATTCTGAGGAGTCTTCAGACCCCAGTGTGCTGTATGTAGTCAGTACCAAGTCATACTTTGTAAGCTCCATTGGATCATCAGTTCTATCTCCATAATACAAATACACTTTCAATTTTCCAGGTTCGGTATGCTCCCCCAATTGGGTTATCCATGTGGCAAACACAGAAGGTGGGCACACAACCAACGTTGTCCTCGAAACTACATTATCAACTGAAAGTCCTTCACTGTTAAGGTTGCTCTTAAATTTTTGCTTTTTCTTTGAACTATCCACCATTTTATTCCCTTTCCTCTTCTTCAGATTCTTACCACCAAAAACATTCAATTCCTCACCCCCTTTATTCACCACACTGCCTCCCGACTTACAAGCACTACCACTACAACCACCAGTATCAACAGGACTAAATTTATCCAATGCAATCAAAGAAAGAAGGGTCAAAGTCTTACCCATCCCCATATCATCCGCAAATATCCCACCACACATTGCCTCGGGCCTTTGATTCGTCTCAAACTTAGTAATCTCATTCACAAACACCCCCTCAGTCTTCTCCACCCAAAAAGGCGGCAACTCACTTCCACTCTCTCTCTTAACCAACCAACCCAACCCCTCCTTCTGATGCAAAAAAAGCTCCGACTTAACCACCTCCGTGGGCGCCTCCATCACTTCCAAAGGCCCCACCTCCTCCACAACCTTGAAAACCTCATCCAACCTCTTCCCATCATCCACCAGACCTTCCCTAACAACCGCAGCCTCCGATAACCCAGTACACACCTCATCACTCCTAATCAACTGCAACCCACCTTCCACAATCTCATTATACACACTATCCATCATCAAACCACTTGCAAAAACATGAATTTGACAAGTAATTTTATAAAAATTTCCCATTTTTTTATTATTAGGCACAATCCCTTGAATTTTTATCGAATCATCATCTAACAAGGGTGCTAAAACAGCAGCAACAGCACGTTCAATATTACCCACTTGTTCATCCCTTATATTAAAAACTTTAATTGCATTAAAATCATACCGGTTTAATGGGTCACGAATTAGACCCACCATTTCTCGACCCTTGATCGTGCCGGAATAGTGTTGTACGCCGACGATGTTTGCTATGATAAACCCTAACAAGTAGGTTTCATCAGAGTCGCTGCCGGTGATTGCAGCGTTGTCTTCTTCATCGGCCATTTTGTTGAGCGTGTGTGTGTGTGTGTGTGTGTGTGATTTGGGTGGGGAGGGTTTAAAGTTTACGTTATTGATTTTTGAATAAAGAGGGTGAAGATGTAAAGGCGGGTTTATCGAAACTAAAGTGTAACGGAGGGGGTAGTTTTTTAAGTTTATATAGGCGCGGTGTGGGGTAAACAGAGATCAAGACCGCGTTTGGTTTGTTTTTAAGAATTTACTGTATTATTATTATTATTTTAAAAAGGCGGAATTAAAATTAAAATTAAAATTAAAATGTGGTTTGATTTGTATTGAATTCTTCTACATCCATATTTATACTACAGTATTTTTAAATTCATATTCAAGTTAAGATTTTGGTTTTCTGAATTCAATTATTTTTTAAAAAAAAATGTTTTAATATCACACAATAATAAAATAAAAATCTAAAAATAAGAAATAATTTGTATCATGGTAAAAATCTCCAAAATATAATATTTTAGGGTTTAATAACAAATTTTAAATATGAAATCAGGTATAATAAAAAAGATGATAGTTAAAAGCAAAGCAGTATAACTGTAACCATAATATGCTCATTCACCCACCCAAAAAAATGAATTACTAAAAAGTTTGATTTGCATCTATAATCATGTATTTGGTCATCCCAGTTATGGAAAAACTTAAAGCAGGATCAACAAATCATAACAGGAGCATAACGTCCTATATATTCATGAGTAATTTTCAGCAACCGCGGAGTAGGACCTTCCTCACAAACAAACCTAACATATTCATCTTTTTAGACAAAAGTTAAGTTATAGTATAAATTTAATTCCAAGGAGGAACTGCAATATATAGTAGATTCAGTGTAGGAAATACAACATGTCAAATATTTGGGTACATTTAGACATTTTAGCAAACAGGTTGTAGCATACCACTCCATGCTTAATACTCCCAAAATCCTCGAATGTAGGGGCAGGAGGAATCATTTGTTTGGGCGGGTTCATGTGTTTGAAATATAGATTTTATCCAAGCACTAGAACTACCACCATTCAACATGAACCAATCTACCGGCCAAACAAATGTTATCTAAGCAGAACTATACTTTTAATAATAATCGGAATGACATGATAAAGAAACTGACTTTGTACTAACAAGTTCCTAAATCTCTCTCAAATCCTCAGACTGTTTCCCGAACAATGTGTCAATGTCTCTAGAACATCCAAGTATCCGCCCTCCAAATTTTAAAATGTAATTTTAGAATTACGCATACCAAAAACAAATATAGAAACAGCCAGTTCGAACATGTCACTCATTGTTAGGCTAGAAGGGTGGGAGGGTTAAAGCAATGATATGTACATATAAACGTGTATAGACTACAGAGTATTGTAGCAGAAACAGCAAAGGTAATCAAATAGATAAGTTACATTAAAAAAATGAATATCAATTTATTAAAACAATATAATTGAATAAAGTTGGTAAGACTGAAATCTAGTATAGATGGTTAACATGAATATATATATATATAAGAAAACTATGAAAGCTACAAACAGTGCACAAGTTCATTTTTTTTCCTAACCAAACCGATCTATAGTGGTTCAAACCATTGAGGCTTACCATCACACTTTGAAGTTCCATTCCAGCTTTTTAGAAGGGGGGAAATCATGTTTAGCAAAGAGACCAGTGAGCTGGCTTAATATATTCGCTAGATCACAACTTGCAAGAGTACTGCAGTCTACAAACAGATCGTGTTCGACTGTTCAGCAACTAGATGCACAAGAAAAATGCACATATATGAGCTCAAACAATTAGCTGCATGGAAATGTTTGCTAGAAAGAGATAAAGAACTACAAGTGCATTTACTGAGGAAGGTTGCTTGGTCATTTCTAAAGCAAAAAAAAAATATCAAAATATCTAGTAGTCTAATCAACTGACGGAGTTGTTCCACTGGAGGATAAAGGCTCTTTCTGCAATTCCTTTACAACAGCAGCCAGTGCCTCAGGGTTCAAACCCAGATCACAGAGGGCAATGAGAACAGATAGTGTGTGACGATCTAGACCTGTGTCGAGAATGGTTGACATGCCGAATGCCAGGTCAAGAGACTCCCTAGCAGTACGAGAAGCTTCTGGATCCATATGATGTAAGAGAGACGATCCCTCTCTCTTGAAGAAGTATAGTTTGGCTGCTTTGGCAGCTGAGCCTGCAAGACAAAAGCCTGACAACTTAAAAGTTAAAACAACTAAATTTAATTATAACAGTTACTAGAACGGCAAAAACCTTGTGGTATTTTCCCTGTATGTTACTAATATGTCGGTTTTGATATCAATAATAATATAATCAATGGTATATGCGTGGGGAGTAATTTAAGAGGACTATATAAGGGATAAAATCAACTTAAAAGATTGATTAGCATATAAAGGAGTGAGGTACTTGTTAAAAACTTAGAAATAAATAGAAGAATACTAGCAGAAGCGAAATTTCATAGGTTGTAGTAGAAGAAAGCGGGCAAGATCTTTAAGAATATGCCAAAGCCAAAAAAGATACGGAATGCATGAAAGAGAATTTTTTGAGGATTTGGGGAACAAATAAAAAAAGAAGAATAATAGCAAAGGAAAAAAGAGAAGAAGTAATTGGTCATTCAAACTGAGAAGAAAAGCACTTCTTTAGAAATTGCGAATCAAGGTAAATAATCTTTAAATTCTAGTTTATTTTGAAGATTAAAATGCAAGTTTATAACTTTAATATGGTTTGGAGTTGTGTTCTTAGTAACATTCTAAACTTTATTATACTATATATATAACAATGAACTCTTTATAATTAGTTCGTTTTAAGAAATATCATGTCTTTGCTAAATTATTTTGTATTAGAATCATGCCTATTTTTTGTAGAAAATTCGAATCAAGCAACTTTCTTATAAATATTGTATTGTAAGGTGATTAGGGTATAGATAATTGATCATTGTAACTTTCAAAAGATGAAATCACAGATTCTCACATATAGTACAGTGACTAACCTTAGCTCTCATATACCTTTCAAAGGGGAATTTTGTGCACTCTTTTCAACTTCCTAGTATGCAGAGATTGTTAACATTTTAAATGTGTTGAAACTAAGTATTATACCATCCAGTCAGAGCCACTAAGAATTCATAGGAGCCACCACTAAAATCCACTAACTTTTGATTCTTGGTCTTGTGCACTAGGCTAGGCAATACAGACGATAATAAAAAAACTGGATTTGAAAGCACTGATTTATCACATTGGCACTACCGTGCTTACTGACAACTGATATCACCGAATACTGATTATCATTTATAACAGCTTTTCTTTGTATTCATAGGAGCCACTATAAAATCCACTAAACTTTTATTGTTGGTCCAGTGCACTAGGCAACATAGACCTTGCTTAATGATCGTGGATTTACTAGCACTAATTTATCACATTGACACTACCTTATTTACTGACAACTATATCACCCGGTAACAGCTTTTCTTTGTATTCTAAACTGAATTTAGATTTACAATTGTTCATTTACTGACTTATCTTGATATTAGACAATTTTGAGGGCATTATTTTCAATAGATATATTGTTGGAGCTATCTAAACTTGACTCTAGGTTCCAACAATCATGATTTGTATAATTGTACTCCGATGATTAATCTTCGATTCTTCTCTAACTTAATGTATAAAATTTGGAAATCCCTGTAATGAAGTGACAAAAAAACTGCCACGTAAGGAAATGAGAAATCTAGATATCTTTATCAAATCTCGGGCACTAAAACACAAAGATTCAGATATATTATATCACACATGAACAGGCCACTAATTTCCATGTTATATCAAAATTTCGAGTCCTGGATGATTGAAAAATATATGATACAAAAATGTAAACAATAATTTGAATTTTGAAGTCAAAAATCAAATAAAAATAAAGTTAGGTTTTCAAGCTACAATTTGAATTGAAAAACAAAAGCTACAGAGGTGCACAAGACATGCCATAACGAGCTACACAATATTGGATATCATCTCATATTTTCCCTATAATATATGTAACAGTTATGCATACAGTTAACACACACAGAGAGAGAAAGAGAGAGAGAGGGAGGGGGAGAGAGAGACCTGAAGTGTTGGGGCGGGGCTCCAATATCTCACCGGAATATATCTTTTGGGAGAACAGAGAGAGAGAGAGAGATGAAGTGGGTGGGTCGGATCGGATTGGGCAAAGAAATGGGTAAAAGTAATATGGATATGACGTCTATATGTATGATGAGGCAGGCCTTTAACTCTTTAAAAATCTCAGGTTGTGGTCCTTGCTCCCGGATACACTGCGATTAAGTTTAAAATTATGATTTATGATTTAAAATGCTTTAAATTGATAAATTGGGAGTTTAAAATATATGTTTGGATAATTTTATATTATTGGTGATTTATGAGTAATTTATGATATATGAGTAACTTTTATTAAAATAGCAAAAAAAATTAGTCACCGAAAAAATATATAATACTTACTTCTGACTTTAAATCAGGTTTTGGCTTATTTCTGATTTTAACTCAATTTTTGACTTATTACACAAATAAACATTTTTTAACTTAAAATCAAAATAAGTTATATGCTGTGTTTGCCAAACAAGCTGATAAATATTTTTATTTGAGTTGGGCTTTATGGCCCTCGACTGCTGTAATATGCTTTCGTTAATTTATGTGATTATATGGTTGCCTTCCAATTATGTAAAATATTATGATGATACAATTTAAGGGATATTCTCCGGTATCATTGTACAATTGGTTTTTACAAATGATACCATCACATTTTATTCTCCATCTGCGGTAACTGTGTATTGAGTTTTCTACATATGGTATCCTTTTGTTAAGTATAAAATAATAAAAAGTGATAGAATCGATTTTAAATTGGAAAACAAATTGTATTATTTCGAATCATGTAAAACAGAGTTAAAATAGTGAGATATATTCAAATTTCATAACTAAACTTTGATCATTAATATTTCACACATTTTATCTCCGTTTTACATGATTTAAAGGTTTATTTTATGTATTTTTTCAAAAAAAATTCAAATATATGATTTTTTTTACAGTCTGAAATCAATAGAAGCAAAAAATGCGATTATACTATCGACAAAAATATTTTATGTATTTTACTTTTTATTCAATAGAAAGATATTATACATAGAATATCAAATATACATGATTATCACAAATAGAAGCAAAAAATGCGATTATACTATCGACAAAAATCAATTGTACAAAGTCACATATGTATTATAGAGAATATTCCCACAATTTAATTTCATTTTTGATGATGGCAGTTTTTATTTTTAGTACTTTATGTTATGTTATTAAAGAATATATCTTTGAAAAGTTATATCGAGAATATCTTAATTACACAATATACATTAATATCAGAAATGTTTGATATTATTGCTTTTTAGTAATATATGTAAACTAATTAACTATTAGGGAATTATTATTTTATTCTTAGGTAGCAAAAAGGATCGAGCTTTTACTTTTCTTGGGTGAATATAAAGTGCTCCTACATAAATGATTAATTAATTTATTCAAGTTTAGGAGCAAGAGATCCAATACATACATATAAATATGGATTTAATCTTGGTTTATTTATATTTTTATATTATAAAATTCTTGTTTTTTAATTAAAAAAAGGTAAGCTAAAGCCAAATTGACAACCTCTAGGTCTTTTTTCCCTACATTATGAGCTTATTTTAAAAGGGTCCTGATACACACAGTAAGAAACTATACACATGCTATTACCAAACAAGAAACTGAAGTAAAAAAAAAAAAAACCCAAATTAACAGATTTTGAATTACTTTCTGACTCACTCATCCAGAAACTCAGATTGTCAGGCGTGAAAAAGTGGGATGAGATGGGTTGGAAAATGGCATGAAAAGAGGGGAAGAGAGATGAGAAATATAGTGCGAAAAAATTTGATTTTGATAAACTAAAAATTGGTGCGAAAAAGGAGGTGAAGTGGAGGATTAAAAGAAGAAAAGGAGGATAAAGGGTAGGGGTGAGCAAAAAACCGAATTGAAACCGAAACCGAACCGAAACCGGCGAAAACCGAACCGAAAAAACCGAAACCGAACCCGAACCGGCGGTTGCGGTTTTTAATTTTTAAAAACCGAGACTTTCGGTTCCGGTTCCGGTTATAGGTCAAAACCGAACCGAAAAAAACCGAACCGAACCGATCATTAAAATAAATAAATTTATT
The DNA here is from genome assembly GCA_008931105.1 of Oenanthe javanica. NCBI lineage: Eukaryota > Viridiplantae > Streptophyta > Magnoliopsida > Apiales > Apiaceae > Oenanthe > Oenanthe javanica. Next base: position 4,136 of record QRFB01004938.1, on the reverse strand, counting down.
ATATAATATATATATATATATATATATATTTAATTTAAGTATTAAATTTCCCTAGAACATAGTTTTTTCAATTATATTTCATATTACAACATCAACTATACTAATATTGAATGTGGGAATATGACAACCCCTTTACAACATTTTATTCCTCTATTTTCCAATTAAAAAGCATATAATCAGGAGTAAACATCATTAGACATGATTATGTGCTTTTTAGATTGCATACTACGATAAAGGACATTCACATTTTGTTGATTCAACCTTAAAATTTGATTGTTAAAGTTTCTTACCTTTCTTTTGTAGTGTTATTATGCAGAATGTGATCAAATATTTGATTGTATAAAATTTGAATGTAAAAATATAATGATTTAAATTATATATTTTTTTCATTTTTATTTATCCGGTTTTTTAACCGAAACCGAACCGATAAAAACCGAACCGGTCTTTTTAAAACCGAAACCGAAACCGATGGTTCGGTTGCGGTTGCGGTTTTCAATTTTTAAAACCGAAGATATGCGGTTCCGGTTCCGGTTTCGGTCAAAAACCGAACCGAACCGAACCGTGCTCACCCCTAATAAAGGGTATGAAGATTGTGAAGGAAGAAGGTGGAGTTGCTGAGATTCGACGAGCCTCGATAATTATCCGGGTCCGCTATACAAGCCTCTCTTAATCATCGAGGCTCATGTTAAAAACTCTTTTAATCCTAACCATCTAAAAATTGATCTAACGATTCAGAAGCCATATGACCCAAAATTGATTCACAGCATACGTATGATGTGGACCAGCTCCCATTTTAAAATGACCAAAATTTAATTCGAATTATACAGTTTTTTCAACTTTAACAAATAAATTTCAAGATACAAATTTTCTTTTGAGTGGGCAGGTTGTGTTTTGGTTTCTTTGAAGTTTCAATCTACATCTTAACAATCACTTTCATATTAAAAGGTTCCAAGATAATGTATGACCACTATCCCAATAATTACTTTCGTGTGGAAAAAGTGNATGTATGACCACTATCCCGACAATTACTTTCGTGTGGAAAAAGTGGAAAAAAATAAATAGTTTGAAACATTCAACAACATTATACTTTCTTTTTCTTTGAAGTTGAGTGTGTTTAGACTTTATAGGTTGAATTTATGATCGAATTAAATAATTATGAATTTAATATGCGTATTCAGTTTTTGGGGGTTATATTTAAACTTAAAATACAATGCAGCTTAAAATTATCAATATCATTTTACTTTTACTCTTATTTTATTTTACAAATCTTATGATTTGGTAAAAATAAATCTATCAAATACAATTTTCAAATGTAAATATAGCGGTAATAAATTTGATTACCGTCACCAAAAAACTAGTACGCATATTTATTTTTTAAATATGGTATTGTTATTATTCTTTGTTTTTATTTCAAAATTATAAATTTTTCTAAATACAAAGTTATTCTTTATAGTTTTTATAATTACCAAATGTCAAGAAAAATATTTTCCCAAACTAATTTTTTAAAAATAGAAAAAACATTTTACTTGGTATAGGACGCAAAGTTTTATTATGTAAATTAATTGATTCGTCTAAAAGTGGGGACAAAATTCGAAAAAGTTAAATTATATCGAGAAAGTTTTATATCTAAAAATTAGTTTTATATTTTAGAAAAATAATATTTCCTTAAAATTATTATTATTATATTCCAGAAGATGAAATCAAACAACTCGTTTATTTGTTAAAATTATTATTATTTTTTAATTATGTAGCCACTCCTAAACTCTAGATAAATGGATATACAAAGTACAAACCACCCTGACATGTTTATATAAACACAGGGGGAATTGGTCCTGACATCCGTGATTTTTTTATACGGATAGGAAAAATCCTAGCAAGCTCACACAAACGCGAATAGATAATGTGACTCCTAATTCATAAGGAATTATGACCCAAACATAACACAGAAGTTTGTTTTCAAAAACCACCAAAGTGGTGCTTCTATTTTTTTATACAGGTTAAACAATGAAGAAAACGAAAAGAACATGCGACTGTTTTTTAACACGCTCTCAAAAATATTAACAGTGGGATTTTGGAAAGTACGAGTATAAAATAAATTTTAGTTAAATAATCAGAATGAATAGCATATTCGTAACTTGACAAGAATCTCCGACAAATTGTTTGAGATGTTTTTTATATTTTATTTTAACTTAAATGGTGTCCATTGGGATAAAATAGGAAGAAAATGTAATGATATTTATAAATTTTATTACTTCTTTTACTCCATATTCTATGTTTCATTTTCATTTTCCTTACAATAGTAATTAAATAATTTTTTTACTTCATCTTCCTTTCTTCAAAAAATTTATTTCTAATTTCATTTATTTTCTACTTTTATATTTAGCATTTAGATTTAAATATATACATTATATAACTTTTTGATAAATAAAGACAACTAAATTTAAATTATCAAAAAATGAGATGATTAAATTTAATAAATTATACTTGTTCTTAATTAATTGTCTATTTAATTTTTTATACGTATTTTAAAGTATATATAAAATATAATTTAATAAAAAATTCTATTTTTTTCTAATTAAAATTTAATATTTAAAATAAAAAATAGTAAAATTATATTTTTTATATACGTCAAAAATACAAAGAATAATTAGTTCAAAAATACAAAGAATAATTAGTTCGTAATCTTATAAAGACAATAAAACTGAACATAATAATCCTAAGATTAGAACTGAGAGAAATTCCAACAACATTTTAATAGGTTCTTTAAAAATAACATTATTAAATAGAATTCTAGTGATTTGAGACATTATATTGTAAGATAACTCCAACAACAATCCTTATCTCTATTTCCTATTATTATTATAATAATTAATGAGGGAAAAGAATGGACAAGAAGGAGGGAGAGAAAAAAGAGAGGGACAAGAAATGAGAAAAAAGATAGGGAAGTGAATATTTAATTAATAAAAATAAGACTAAAAATGGTTGTATCGTTCTTAAAAATAAGGAATAAAAAGTGATTCTAACTTTTCAGGGGAGCACTATTTTTCTTAAATTGTAGTTAAGGAACCTATTTAAGCAAGCTGTTGGAATTGCTCTAGGGGGTCGTTTGGTTCACGAGGCGTCAACAACAATCCTTATCCCTATTATTATTATAATAATAAATGAGGGAAAAGAATGGGCAATGAGGGAGAGAAAAAAGAAAGGGATAAGAAGTTGGGAAAAACAAAGGGAAGTAAATATTTAATTAATAAAAATAAGACTAGGAATGGTTGTATCGCTCTTAAAAATAAGGAATAAAAAGTGATTTCTAACTTGTTAAGGGAGCATTAGCATACTGNAAAAATAAGGAATAAAAAGTGATTTCTAACTTGTTAAGGGAGCACTAGCACACTATTGGAACACTATTTTTCTTAAATTTTCTTAAATTGTAGCGAAGGAACCTATTTAAGCAAGCTCTTGGAGTTTGTTCTAACAGTCGTATGGTTCATGAGGCGTTATGAGTTTGGTATCAAAAATCAGGGGTTGTATGATGATGAAATTTCATTATTGATATCTTCTGTTTGATTTAGTCCTGGAATGAAAATATTTAATATAAATTATTATTGAATTAATAGTTACATAAATTTAATTTATTATATAATTATTTTTTATTATTAATAATGATTGATTGTATATATTATTATTTTTTAAATATTAATAATTTTAATTATCAATAACAAAATAATAATAATTAAATTGATACGCATATTATTCCCTCGTACCCGCCTCTCCTTTGAATATCAAAAACACATACTTGTGGGTTTGAGGTTAAAATTTTAAAAAATTAAAATAAACACTAGGTTTTATCCCTTCTAAAACCCATATCTCATTTCAGAATCCCGAACCAAACGATCCTTGAAAGTGAGAAGAAAGTTAAAGAACTTGAATTAATATTCTACAATATGTAGCAAAATCTTCCTCCACGAATTCTCCAAGTCGGTCATACTTTACCAGCACAAAATCGTAAACACAAGGGGCCGGAAATTGTAAACAGTCATGATAAAGAAATGATAAACAACTGCACAATATAACTTGTAAAATTCGAATTTGAAAGTAACTTTCATACTTTTACATAAAAAATCAATTTTGATGTTTAA
>QRFB01004937.1:1573-40305 GCA_008931105.1 Oenanthe javanica | reverse complement strand
ATAGGAATTGTAAAAGTACACTTGTGATATATAAACAAGTGTAGTAGCATTATTAGAAAACATACAAGTTAGACATATTTCTTAATCAACTGTTCAAGCTTGAGAGCACTTGTGTAAGAACAGTTGATTTGTTTTCTAATCTTGTAAAAACGAAGCTAGGTTTCTTCTAACCTAGGAGCATTGAGCAAAAATATATATTGATGGAAAAACCAATCCATCAATAATTTTAAATCTCTTTGTTCAGTTTTATTTTTCAGCATTAATTTGTTCGAACTTATTCTCTTATTCTATCAAACATCAAGAACAAATATTAGAACACACAAAAAGTTTTAATATTTGTATTCAACCCCCCTTTCTACAAATATTGACATTGTTCTAAGGAATAACAATTCAAAAAATATAGCTTCATCAGATTTGGCTTTAAATTTTTCCAAATTTTCACCTTGATTCCTTAAAACAAAACATTTATAGCCAAAAATATGAAGAAAATTTATTGTTGGCTTCTTGTCTTTCTTCATCAATTGATATGGAGTTTTGCCTTGTAATTGATTGACCATGGAAATATTCTTAATGTAGCATGCAGTATTGATTGCTTCTGTCCAGAAATATGTGGGTAATTTGGCTTCTTCCAACATAGTCCTTGCAGCTTCAATTAAGATCTTGTTTTTCCTTTCATCTACCCCATTATGTTAAGGGTTTCTAGGAGAAGAGAACTTTTGAGTGATTCTTTTTTCTTCACGGAATTTTGTCATAGTTGCATTCTTGAATTCAGTACCATTATCACTCCTAATTTTCTTGACCTTCTATTTAGTGTCATTGTCAACATTCTTCACATGATTGATAATAAATTTGTTTGCCTCATCCTTGGAATGTAGGAAGGGTACCCATGTGAATCTTGTGAAGTCATCCACAAATACAAGGGCATATTTCTTTTTGGCAATAGACATTATGTTAGCTGGTCCAAATAATTTCATGTGCAATAATTCCAAAGGCTTATCAATTGATGATTCTGACTTAGACTTGAATGATGCCTTTCTTTATTTTCCCTTTTGACAAGCATCACACAAACCATCCTTGGTGAATTCTATTTGTGGAATACCTCTAATTCTTTCTAACCAATTGATTCATGGCTTTGAAATTTAGATGGGCTAGCTTCTTGTGCCAAATCCAACTTTCATATGTATTGGCCTTGCTAAGTAGAGATGTCATAGAGTCTCTATGTATTACCCAATTATAGGCTTCGAGGGATATAGCCTTTAAACTTTCAGTACATCTTTCAAAAGCATCAAGCTTTGATGCAGTAGCAGTACCATAAAAATCTTGAACCATGAGACGCCTAGCTTCATAAGAAAATGGCTCCTTCAAATCAATGATAAGTTTCTCTGCAAGATAGTGCAGACAATAGCCATAGTAACACCCCCCACCAAATATTTCACGCAAAGTCTCTGTTAAACCCTTTTGGAGTCATAGACATTTCTCATACTGACTTGTTCTTGATCTTAAAACTTTTTGTATGTTGGAAGCCTATGCTCTGATACCAATTGTTATTTCACAGAACAATGTTAATATATTTGTAAAAGGGGGATTGAATAAAAATATAAAACTTTTTATAGATTTTACAAGTTTAATATTTGTTCTTCTATATTTTAGGAATTTGAGAGATATAAGGTAAAACTGATAAACTATGAAATTGAAACTTTATACAAGATATAAAAATTATTAGTGGATCGTTTTTCCACAAGTGTATATTTATTACTCTAATATCCTAGGTTTGAAAAACCTAGCTCATTTTTACAAATTTAGAAATGAATCAATTGTTCTTACAAAGTGCTCTAAGGCTTGAACAATTGATTCTAAAGATATATTCTAACTTATTCAATTCTAGCAATGCTACTACACTTGTTTATATATTACAAGTGTGTTTACAATTCCAAGAACAGAGTACAAACAAAAATACATATTCTATGAATGTTACTAAACTATCTTTCCTTTCTATCTTTTTCCATTTTGGGAAAGATCTTCAACCTAGGAAAGACAGCTTCAATTTGAGTCTTCACAGTCAATGTAGACTATATTACATATCTGTACTTTTTGTCTGAAGATTCCTGACAATTTATCCTTTTGTTCTATTCTTATCAATTGGTAATTTGATGTTAACCATATCAATTGATTCTTCCTTTTATCCATCAACTTATGTCTTTCTTCGATCGATCTTGATATTCATCGATTGATAATAGCGGTTGACTTATCGATTGATAAATGTTATCAATCGATGGGTCTTTATATTAGTTGATGGTCTTCACTTTGACTTGGCTTGATATCAATCGATCATTCATCTATTGATTATTCAATATCAACTAATCATCCTTCACTTGTATATGTTTCATGCCTTCAAACATTTATAATTTGACAACCTAAGACATACATCAATTAATGACCTATATCGATAGACTCTAGTATCTATTGATCAGTTAGATATCATCAATTGATCTAGCCAAATCAATTGAAAAGACTAAGTATAACCATGTTACAAACACATTCAAATTATCAGTTGATTAACATAAATATGTCAACTAATAAATAGTTCCCTAATCAATTGATATTTATAACATATATCAATTGATCAGTTACAAAATTAATTTCTATGATTCTAAGATTAAGTTTATCATCAAGCCTACATAATTCCTAACATAATTCAAAAGAAAATCAATAAAGGACAAAATATCAAGAATCTTGTAAACTAGAGTACAGTTATGGAAGACAGTCAACTCTGACTGTGAAGACTCAATTGAAGTTGTTTTTTCTAGGATGGAGAACTTACTCAAAATATTTCAAAACAAACTGAAAAGATAGCTGAAGCAACATTCCTAGAATAGAAATTATTGTTTTATACTATTCTCAAAATTGTAAACGCTCTTGTGATATATAAACAAGAGTGGTAGCATAGATAAAATTAATTAAGATATAATACATTTTCATAATCAACTGTTCTAGACTTCTAGCACTTATAAAGATTAGTTGATTCAAATCTATCCTTGTAAAAAGCAGTTGGGTCTTTGAACCAAGATTATTGAGCAAATCAATTCACTGGTGGATTAAACAACTCACCAGAAATTTTTAAATCTTTTTTCAAGTTTTCTTTTGATGTTTCAATTTTTATATCAAGTTTAAAATGCAATACTTCTCTAAGACACTTAAACATCCATAACAAATATAAAACTTTAATATAAAGAAAAAGTTTTAATATTTGTATTCAACCCGCCCTTCTACAAATATTGACATTGTTTTGAGGGACTTTCCAACAAACACCTCTTATTCAACTAGTTTTGTATATGATATTATATTGTTATTATCATCATCATCAACTTTACGAAAAATTTTATAAGACAAGAATATATATGAATTTTGCAACTATTACGAGTAATCACGTGAATGTTTCTCGTGTTTTGTTATCGTTTTTATCACCTTTATTTTTATTCTACTCTCCATTGAATGGAAATGCTCAAGTTAGTTATACTCTTTGTAGTCTAGGGAGGTGTTACATTCACACACACACTAGCATAAATTAAAATGTGTTGTACTATTGTAGTCACATTACCACATTTGTTATTATATAGCATTACCTGACTTAAATATTAATTATCAAAAATATTCTCTAATATGTTTATAGATCCATATAATAGTAGAAGTGGACAACAAAGATTATCAAGGAAGGTGTTACAATCAAAAATTAGATTCCCCTAAAAATATTGTACTATATATTCAGCTTATCGTCTTATCTTTTTCAAATCATTTTCTCATATCAACTCTTCATGCATAGAATGTTGCATGTAAAGGCTTACAAATAAATTAACATCTGAATTTTTTTCGACAAAAAATCCTACAGAAAATGGATTTTCTAATGTATATATTTTTATGTTCGTGTTCAATTTTTTCACTTTATTACTATTAAATAGTTGTAAGGGAACAAATTGTGTTGGATGCAAATATAGAAAGGCTATATATATCTGTTTAGTTGAATTCTAGCATCTGGCTTCGTGAATTGTGAATATATACTTCCAACAAAATATAAAATTAGAGTATGTGGTGCTAGTCATACTCATTTCCTAATCTCTTATTAATAGCATTTTTTAAATTGAAAATTAGTTCATCACATTGTTATAAAGCTTGCTTATGGGTGCCTATGTATGATGGTAAAATATGTGGAGGGCTCTTTGTTAGAGTATATATTTATATATAAATTATAGGATTTTATACTCATATTTTGAGTATTTTGTACATAGTTGGATATTTATTAATTAGAATTTAATATTTTACTACAAGAAATAAACAATTCTTAAAATTGGAAGAATTGGAGAGTAAAGAGACCAATTTAGAGATAAATTAGATGGAAATTCGGATTTAATCAGTAACATGTGCATCAATCACTGTTTGGATCATAACTAGAGTCCTAGAAGTCAGAAATGAACGTTTTTAAAGTTCACGCAAAGATAATATAACTATCTTTCATTCAAAATTTGTACATCAATATTCCAAACGGAGCAGCCTAGAAACAGGCCTGAAAGACAGATTACGAATTTTGAATTTAATTTATTTTAGGACATTACTTGCGTTTCCTTTTAAAGCATTAAAAATGTTATATGTTAGGATTTGTATATGTTTATAGTACTTGATTTAGGTAATAGTGGTCAATAATATTAAGTTACAAGTTCTCCTAAAATTCTAATGTGTTAAGAGACTGACTTATAAGGATGGTATATTATATTCTAACATTCAGGTCGAAGCGTGGATCACGGGCGTTCATCTTTCGGACATAATTTTACCTTTGTGTCCATAATTAATTATAATTATATTGAGGGTGGCAAGGAATTGAACTTGAAACATTTACCAACAATGAATTTTGATACTATGTTAAGTTATCAGTTCTCCTAAAATCTCAAAATGTATGAGACTAATTTACCAGGATCATATATTATATTTTAAAAATTAATCCCTTTCAGCTCAATATGAAGTGCACTATGTTATGCCGAACATTGGGTTATGCAATTAGTTTTTGCTTCAATATTCCAAAATCATATTTAGGTGTGCCGTTAAATTCAAGTTTATATACTATTTCCTGAATTGTATATTATTTATCAAAAATGTTAGATGTTTATGTATGTAAAACACGGGGAAGATCCTTTGCGATCATGGTAATAAACTAGTGTAATAACAGAGAACTTCGTACCCCTGAAGATCCTGTATCTATCTGACCTTCACATGCTATCTAATTTTAATAGACTTTAAATTTTTAATCCAAAAAAGGAACTCGATCTTCCAGATTTTAATACGTAAATTCTTGACTTTTTTATTCATTGTGATTTAACCTTTTGAAAATTTTCTTTAATGAAGGCAAAGAAAAAGTCTCACCCAAGAACTATAGCATGATTAGCCGTGTTTCGATGCTATAAACTTTTATCTAATAGATTAATTCCTACATCAAAGTACATTGCTACAAAATAGCAAGTACATAACATAAAAAGTGCACATATATAGTGCAACACAAAGTTATCGACCCCATACATTTTGAGAATTTATTGACAAGATCCATTTTTGTACTATGCTAGACAATGACCCGCGCCTCGCACAGCTTATTATGCTAGTTATGTATAATAACATAAACACATCTAAATTTATAATTATAACTCAGCTTTCATGTGAAATCCCATGCATCATTTTTTTCATCAATAATAAAGCTATGCCCAGACTCTGTCACGGGCATCATTGTTTCACCTACAAACTATATTTGCTATAATGCTGTTTAAAGGTAATCGAAACTATTTGAAACATGATAAGGAGTATAATGAACTTTCTGGGCTGCCCCGTGTATGTATAAATCTAGGGGTGCTATCTGAACTAAGAATCAAGTCCACCAAACGATAAAACTAAACTAAAAAGTTACAAAATTATCAAAACCAATGATTTGGAGCAGCTCCTGATAAGTTTTTCTATCTGAATTTGGTTAAATCTGTTTAAACAGAGACTACTCGGCACCAAATGATTCTGTGAGCTCATCTTCTATGGGCACATCTGTTAACATCAGCATAGGTTCTGATGTGTCTTCATTATCCTCCTGCACCCTGCTGTTAAAGTAGGAAAAAAGGTTTACTAGGTCAGAAGTATCACCATATATCACATAAAAAAGTAGAACCAGTAAAACAATATGCACAAACTGAAAGATTAACTATCTAAATGCAATGACAAAGAACATATCTGATCTAAAGAGTCAACTGCCATACACATACAGTATTGTGGGGTGTAACAAGGACCTCAGGTCTAATGAGATCTTATATGTATATCAGCTTATGTATGGTAGCAATTAAGAGAAACGATTAAATAAGTTTGCCTTGTATCAATAAAGCAACCACGTCAGGCGCCTTAAGGGCCATGCCCCTATGCTTCAATGAAGTTGTTGCAACACCCATCACGAAATCCCACAAAATTGCGTTCAAGTACCTGAAAGACAAAGTCAGTGCATTGCCTTAACTTTGGTGTCTGACTACATGCTTATACAATTCTGATAGCTCCCCTGAGTGGATAAGATTGATTTTGTGAAATGATATAACAACTAGGCTGGCTCGAGTACAATGACACCCCGCCAAGAAAAAGCCTTCAACGTAAACTTCTGCACTTTTAACTTTTCAGTGGACCTAGTCTAACCTAAACTCCTGCTTTAGAGAAGCATGCAAAATGCTATGCACGATAATAATTACAGTCAAAGATATAACTTAAATATAACCAGTTCATAACCTAACAATAGTCAAATTGACTACTCTTCCTAAAGTCAGACCTCTAAATCAACTAAATACATTGGCTGATAGACTTGGCAACCGACATAGTACGTGGACTAAATTATTTATGTTGAACCTTGGTAAATTATTAGCCATGGGATTAAAAAATATTTATTATATATATAATATTATAGTTATTTAATATATAATAGTAATACACAGCATATAATATAACTGAGACCAAAAAATATTGTTAGATCAAGATTATCAATTTATAGTGTACTTTTGCGTTTAGCCCCGCGCAAGAAGTGCTATCTCATACAAGACACACATGTTAAATGACCTTAAAAAATGCTTCATTTTGACATATCGCGCTCTACTTCATTGACTCTTATGCCAATCGAATGGCTGACTGACCAAGAATAAAACCTACCATAAAACTAAAGAGATTCTACCTTCGTTTTCCTAACCTCAGATCTCTGTCTAGAAACCCCCCTTCAAATAATATATCCTGCCGATTTAATATTTTAATCTATTTGATCCATTTAATGGACACAAACTAATATGTCACTCATTGCTTAGTTCTGCTTAACTCAAACTCGTGTTAGTTCATGTTGTCGTTCCTACAACTACGATATCCATATCGATTAGGTTGTGCTAACTATCTGTAATTTTCTACATTTGTAGCCACGAAGTACATGATTAGCAATAGACCCATGGAAATGATCTTGTCTAATAAATTCTTGGTCAGTTCAGATTAACTCGGCATGGCCCCTGACCCGTCTAGGAAGCACAAGGTTCTGAAAGTGATCACCTATGAGATTGTGTTGTAACATTATCTTGTCCTCAAGCTCCTCAATGGTTTTACATATGCTTGATCTATTTTGTATTAGTTAAACCCTTATGCAAGTCCAAGGGTGATGTAGGGAACCATATTAGGCTCCACTGCAGGTAGACGTGACGCAAATGCAGGAACGAATATAGCGGATTTTAAACTAAAAGCATATAAAAGTTGCAATTCTATTTGCAGTTCCTGGTTTCAAGATCAAGAGAACACAAGGAAACTAGCAATTAGTATAAATAAAATTTCTATTAAAAAAAGTAGCCACTCAAAAATTTTAACAATTACTTCTGTGCCTAGAAAATAATCACTCTTCCTCTTGACCTAACATGCAATTATGTCAAGGACATGGAAAACTTAAACTTTTGACACGGCATTGAGATTTGTGTGACTGAGTTCTGCAAGTTGTTTTTATTTTTATTCGAGTGGAGGCAAGCTGCAGATATTTGTAAATAATTGGAAACTGCAAGGCTCCATTTTAAACAACATAATAAACTAATAAAGATCTCAATTGAAGAGAAAAGATATGGAACGCTAGGGCCAAAAGGGAATATAAGTTCTATGTTAGAGACTCAAGAGTATGCTTCGCCCTATTTACAACGGCAACAAGTGGCATCCATAGACCATAGATGGAAACCGATGCAAGAAACTCGCCTACAGAAGATGACTTCTCTCTTTTCTCAGTTTCCAGTATCTCTTAATTTTCTCAGTATAGTCAGTTGGTTTCTAAATAAGTTTATAATTCCAGGTCGAGATATACAGTTTCTTTGACTAAGTTACAAGATTCGGATAACATAATAATAGTGCAATATTGGACTTGTGATCAAGGATATAGATCTGTACGTATATCGACTCTGTGAAAGTACATGGCTGGTGGTGGGAAATGGTGGGTCATGGGTGTCAAGCAGCTAGCAACTGTTGGTGGCGAACTGGAGATCTCGTAACAATGGTTCAACAGAAGATCATGTGCACATTTTTTATTGTTCTTTAAATAATAACGTTCAAAAAATAAAATAATTGTGCTAATATCTATTTTGTAATATGCAATAAAAATACATTTTAATCATATTCTAATATTTATTAATTATTACTAATACTTTACTTATTACATAATGTAAAATTGGAATAATTTTATACAGTATATATAGTATCTCTAAGTACGTGTCGATATCAGGCCTGCATATCAATTTATTGAATTTTAAAATTTGGGAAAATTATCTGTAAGCATAATAATCAATATACAATTGTATATGTTTAAAAATTATTGATAAGTAACACTCTTGATTTATTATTACATTATTAAGATCCCATGATTTTCTTTAGTTAGATTATACATTTTAGACACCGATTATTCTTTTATATATTACCTAAGAAAACATAGTTTCATTATTTAAACCAGGCTCTAGAAAACCAAACTATCCGCATTGTATAGTATAGAATATCCTATTTTTAGAACCCCAAAATTTTATTATTTAAATCGACCTTGGGCACAACAATTCATATATTTATTATTGTTGTGTGGGTCATTTAATATACCTTCACTTTTTAAAATTGGCCCAAAAAATAAGTTATCCACTACCAAAAATCTCGGATACATATTCAATAGTATAGTATTATAAATAAATAGCACAGGAACTAACTAGTATAGTAAATTCACAAAAAAAATTCCTTAGAAAGTATGTCAAGGAACTTCTTGGGCCAAACAGACAAATAAAAATGGAACTTTTCTAGCTTCGAAACCTTACCTGCAAGTTTTCTTATTGTGACCAAGACCCTTGCACTTGCTACACTGGAGTGTCCTCTTAATAATATCTGATGAACCACCACGTTTCCTCTTTTTTCTGCTTGCTGGGCACCTAGTTGGTGGAGGAGTTACAAGGATTTCTGCCTCGTGTGATTCAATCATTACTGATTTCTCTATATTAGGTACTGGAGTTATTGACTCTAAATATGTTAAGCGGTAACTCTCAGCTGTGAAGTATCTGGAGCAATAATCATACGGATCCCTACCAAGACCTAAGATAACAGCAATAGCATGGCAACAAGGCAGCCCAGTTATCTGCCATACTTTGCAGCTACAGTCCCAATGATCAATATTAACTATATCAACTGATTCACTCCGAACTTCGAATGTGCCAGCATCTGACAGTGACACATGAAGTGAGTCGGCCTTTGAAGTCTCGCTCTTCAATTTTTCTTCCATTGATGGTGTTAGCCTTGTTTCCCACTGACTTGACTCAACTCGACGCTTATAGTACAAGTCCATCATCTTTCCCCGCAATGCATCAATTATCTGAGTAATGGGCAACTCGTTTGCATCTGATAACCAACCATAAAATGGTTGTCCGAAATTGGATGAAACATGATTGTACCTTGAACCAGCAAAAAAAGCAGTAGCCCAGTGATCTGGTTCACTACGTATTACCCAATTATAGGCTTCGAGGGATATAGCCTTTAAGCTTTCAGTACATCTTTCAAAAGCATCAAGCTTTGATGCAGTAGCAGCACCATACAAATCTTGAACCATGAGACGCCTAGCTTCATAAGAAAATGGCTCCTTCAAATCAATGATAAGTTTCTCTGCAAGATAGTGCAGACAATAGCCATGGTAACACCCCCCACCAAATATTTCACGCAAAGTCTCTTTTAAACCCTTTTGGAAGTCAGCTATAAATGTAATCTGTTGAGAAGTGGAAACTACAGATCTCAGTTCCAAAATAAAGTAATGCCAGTTTTCATCAGTTTCGTCATCCACTATAGCAAAAGCCACAGGAAATATGCCATCATCTCCATCTGCAGCGGTAGCGGTCAACAACACACCTTGATATTTTGAATTCAAAGGAGTGCTATCCAGAAAAATCAGAGCCCGGCACCCTCGTTCAAAACCCGATATTGAAGCATGAAATGAGACAAATAGGCGATGGAAGCTTGAGTCCTCCTTTGTACTGAATTTAGCAACACTGCCTGGATTTGTCTCGATTATCTTATTACAGAAGAAAGGTAACTGACTGTATGCATCTTTATGAGAGCCATGAAGCTGCTCCCTAGCTAGTCCTTTCGCACGCCATGCCTGGGAATAGTTTAACTGAACACCATATTCTCGTTCAATATCTGCGACAATATCCTTGGGCTTGTAGTTAGGAGAAAGTTTCAACTTCTCTTTTATGATACTACCGACCCAGCCCCTTCCGGCACGATGCTCAGCTTTCAATTTGGTTCCTTCACAAGTATGAACGCCAATCATTTTCTTGATACAGATCAACTGAGTGCTAGCAATCTTCGATGCCCATATACGCCACTGACAACCTTCTACTTTGCATACGACAGATACTCGCTGACTATCATTCTTCTTAAATTTGTATGTAAATCCATGTGCAATAGAGTACTTGTGTAGAGCATCACGAAATTCGGGAAAACTAGAAAATCTTTGATTCATGCCAGTAATAGCGTTCTGCCACTGCATTGCAACTTGGGAATTCTTTTCATCCTTTGTTAAACTGATAGTTTTATTTGGGTTTGATTGATTGCCCATGTCCATTTCTATATCAATGGTATCATCTGCTTGGGCAGTAATCAAAGGTGTGTCAGGAAAAACCGTTGCTTCTGATATACTTATCTTGCTAGACCTGCATGATAAGTAGTTCTTTCATGAGATTCACGACAATGTATATCATTAAATGTAAATAAGGTGAACCAAAATGTCGTGCATTGTAATTTTCATTATATCCATACAGAGTAACCTAAAGATTCCGGCTTCCCAATGCACATGTTTCGCTAGACGATACTCTATCTCACATAATACGATTTCTCAAAATGTTTTAAGGGAATGCGCACATGTGGGGCACAGAAATGGGCCCATATAAAACATGGCGAATTCATAAATTACCAAAATTGTGGAAATAATAAATAACGTACGGACATAAAAATATTAGAAATAAAAGATTCAATAAAGAATTAAACTTTAAGTACCTACTGCCAGACATATCCACAACATTCGGAGCAACACTGCTATCATTAATAATGAACACCTCGACCTGGTCAGAATCCTCACAGAAATTAACCATCCGTTGCAAATCCTTCTCTCTCGATATGTTAATAAGCGTCTTCCTATGTCCAGGAAGAAAGTATTTAATCACCATGCCATCAATGCTATACTGAAACATTTCAGCTACTTCATCTTTAAAATCATCCAACTGAGTCTCGTGATCAACATCGACAGCATAAGCCTCCCCACCATCATAAATTAACGAACCATCATTACGGGTTATAAATTCACCCCCAGATTGACATATGGCAATAATTTTCTTGGTCCCCATTCTTGAATTCAATCAAGAAATCACTTAAACCCCAAAAAGACTCAATTTTTATCAATTTCTACTCTAAAGAAAGTGTATATGAGCCTGCATTGATGAATTCATATTGAAAAATTACAACTTTAGCATGCATCTAAACTCAAACAGGTATACTAATATGAATACATACATACATATATTGGTACTATATAAACACAATACAATTCAAGAATTTATCGAAATTTAAAAAGAAAAAATAGAAATTAGATGAAAAAGATTAAGAAATACCTTTGGGGCTTTGACAAACAGTTGAATCTGAAGCTCGAATTAAAAATTGTATTGATTATGGTATGAATGTATGTATATGTATGTATGCAGAGCTGTAAACCCTAGAGTTTCAAATATTTGATATATACTGCCTCCGTCCCTTGTCCCTGTTTATGTCCATTTTAACTTATTTCCATTTTAACTTCTTTTTTTTAAGCAAATTGACTAATGTTTAGTTGAAGATAAAAAATTGTTCTTTTATAATTTTAAAAAATTAAAAATTATCATTTTAAATATACTTTCTCTGTCCCATATTTTTTGACTGAATTAAATTTTATAGTTGTCCCAAAATATTGGTTGATTTCTATTTTTATCTTTGACTAATGACAATTAATAACATAGTTTTTTCATAAGTATTAATTAAGACGTTCACTAACCAATACTATATAAACACATATTTGATGTTTTCAATACTATCAATGATTAATTGCTTAAAAAAATGTTTACTTACATGTATTTATATAGAGTGTTGTATAGAAATATCAACTCATCAATAACTATATATTGAAATGCGTGGTAAATTAAGTAAAAAAGGACATTTATTAGTTAAGATAAAAATGTATTATTGACTTCCTTAATAAATGTGAAAAAGTCAAATCAGCCAAGAAAAACGGGACGGGGGAGGTATTATTTATACTTTTCAATAATATAAAATATTAATTTTTTTAATTATATATTATTTTTAAATTATAATCAAAGATAAGTCAATTTGACTGTACTAAAAACAAAGTAAACATTAGTACAATTACAGAGGGAATACAATTTATGAGGGATGATTAAGGGGTAAAAGGGTATGAGTGCTTAAGATTTATTAGTAATTTAAATATTTTGTTGAATATAGTTTGATATTATTTTATTTGGTACAAATTTGTGTGATTTATTTATTATTTAATTATTTAAATTTTATGCTTTACAAATAATTTTATGATTAAGGTTTAAAATTGAATGATTTCACCTGTCAAAAAAATTGAATGATTTCATAATTAAATATGGAAATTTTGTGTGCTGTATATTTTAATTATTTATCTGATATTTTGTATATTATTCAAATAGTATATATTTATATTTTGAATTTAATTTTGAATAATTATTATTATATCGAACTTTATATTAAATGTCAATATTATTAATATGATCGGATTTCATTATCATTTAATTAGTATCTAACTATATTTTATCACTATTTAATTTTAGTTTCAAAGAAGGTATGACAAGATATCATCACAATATCACTACAAATATCTATAATCAAACATATTATATGTAATGGTGTTTTTTTTAAGAAAACCAATAAAAAATACTCTCATAATTAATGATAAATGTATCTTCAATCGGCCCGTAAGGGTTGGCTCAGTTGGTTAAAGAGAGGAATATCATTCTCTTGGTCACAGGTTCGAATCTCACGGGAGGAGAATTTGTGATTATGCCATATGGGTCAGAGCCTGTCGCACTTGTGCGGTTTACCTGGTTCACGTGGTTTGCAGGATATTGCGTGATTCCGTGGGTTTACCCAGTGCGCAGCAAAGGGTAGCGGCTGCGGGTTCTCACAGTAAAAAAAAATGTATCTTCAATCATAATACAACAAAAGGTGTGTAATTAGGGATGATTGCAGGACTTTTAAACACATGGATGTGATCGAATTATAAATTTGGTTATCCTTATATGGAATTGAGTTTGGTCCATCTTTTTTAACTTAAAACCTTTTGGAGAGTCGCATAAAAGAGTTGTTATTCCCAAGAGTGATTGTGAATAGATAGTGGATCATATCTTCAACCTGACCTCACATTCTATATATGGTTGATCTTATAACTTTGTTTAATACTTTTCTAAGTGAAGCATGGCGTAACATTCATGATATGTTGTTATCATTCATGTTATATACAGATAAGTCTCATGAAAACCAGTCATACTAAAATGATTTTATTAATTTTGTACTTAATATTTTATGTTGAGTTTTGTAGAAATACTTGTATATAGTGAATTGTGTACATGTAATGAAGTCCAAATATCCTACGAACTAACTTATTAATTTCATTTTCAATTTACAGTTACATGATTTATACTTAGAAGAGATAGACTTATAAGAATTTAATGTATTTGTTCATGCCTCAAAATCAAATATAATTATATAAGTAAGAAATAAAACTGAAGATTTTAATTAAGGTATCTTATTGAAAAGTGTAGAATAACTGCATGTAAAAAAAGTTTGATTGAACAGGTGTAGTGAAATCAAGAAGGTTCAAAATAAAATGTGAGCGGAACTATAAAAATATTATATCGACAAGACTAATATGTTATACGGAGAAGTAAATTTAATGATAATATTATGAAGTTAAGATGTAATATGTCATGAAGCTAGCAAAGGACTTTTAGATTTCACAACAAGGATCTCGAGAAGTCTAGTAACATCTGATATAGTGAAGTCAAATGAGCTTATCGTGAAGTTAGCGAATGTTATATCGAGAAGTCTTATTCAATCACACGAAGATGCATATTGAGAAGTCCACACAGTGTAATGTCGGAAGCCTAGATGAATGCGAAATTCAAATTATACTAGTCAAGTATTTTTACTATAACCACTTACAAAATTCTTGTGGTCCAACTAATATAAGAAATAGGTGTCAATCCTATAATATAACTAAGAGAGGCATTTAAGGAGTGTCAAGTGCTTAATAAAGATGGGACAAAAACATTGAAAATTAAAAATGGTCATATGATCAATATAAATCCATAAATAAAATTAATTTACAAAAATGAAAAAGAATTTGTCTAGCTCATATTAGGAAATTTTTGTATCTCAAAAATAGTGTGGAGATACAATTTATAATATATAAATATATGCATAGCTTCCACATCTGAGATATACACACTTAACATAGCACTTAAGATTTCTCTCTCTAAGGATATATAATAGTAACAACAATCAATTTGTATCTTGAAAAATAGAAGGTGAATTTAAATTTTCTTCTCTAACTTAGTTTAATACAATATTAATTTAGTAGTTATTCATTTATTTATTCACTAATTGCATATACACACAAAAGATTATTAGATATGCAATCTTCGATAAATTAAGAAATTAATTTTTTCAAGAAAACTAAAAAAAGACACTATCATATTCATTCCTTTGTAACAATTTGCATATATATACTGTTAGGAATGAGTTATGAGAAACTTATGCAAAGGGGGGTGAATGTATAAGTTGACTGTTTTTTAGTTTTTGTTTGATTCTAACTTGATAACATAACCTTGAATGTGTATCTAAAAGAAATGCGGAATTAATGACTTAGAACATACAAGATTAACTTTCAATCTAAATATTATTAGAATGAAATTGTTATAAGTCTGAAATTCAAGTATCAATTTCAGCTTCTTGTTCTTGAAAAATGACAAGGAAGAATCAGTTAATACTATTCAACACACTAGACTGTGAAGTTGTGCATTTACTAAATAGACAACATGTCTCATTTGCACATGTTCCACAAACCTAGATTTCTATAACTAGAAATAGACAAAATATTTTTAAATTGTAAACAATCTATTTTTAGCTAAGTCATTTGATTCGACAATCTATAGCTTCTACATTCTTTCTTCTGTCTTTTATCTTGTTCTTTTTTCAAGATTCCTTGTAGAGTTGTCATTATCATTCACAGGTTTGACTGACCCCGATCATGACAATAATTATTTCACTTGTATGTTTCTTCTACACATTTCCTTGAAACTAGCTTATTTGAAGTAGTCGATTACTCTTTAACTCTAACTCCTCGAGAAGTCATGATGTTGACTTCTCGATTGATCACTTCTGAGACTTCTCGATTAGTCATCTTTGATATTTCTCGATCATCCTTGATTTGAGACTTCTCGATTAGACTTATTTGAAGACTTCTCAACTAGTTCAGTCTTTAGACTTCTCGATCAGACTAATTCCTTTGACTTCTCAATCACTTCAATGGCTAACTTCTCGATATGATTTTTCTGAACTTCTCGAACAATTGAATAGCTTATTTCTCGACATTGAGACTTCTCTACATGCTTCACATCTCGATTGAATATAGCTTCTCGACATGAAAGCTTTGCTATACATATTGTTGAGACTTCTCTACTAGTTCAATTGCAGACTTCTCGATTGGATGATTGCCTTAGAAGAATTTCCAACTTGAAGTCCTTCTTTGTTGAGGTCCTATTCTTTCTGATGCATGATCAATCATACTTGAATCTTCTATCATAATATTATTCTTGTGACCACTATTTACATGGAATTACAGCAGAAAAGACTTCTAACTGCAAATTTATAATGTAACAATTTAGATCACAATCCTATACTAGAAGTTCTATAGTTGTTAAAACAACATTACAAGTAATGACATTTAAAGTAGGTAGGCTTTTCTAGATTCAACATATACTCCTCTAAAAGATTAGTTAAAAATATAGTTTTTAGTATTCTCGTCATCCACTTTTACAAATCTATTTTGAAAAAAAACACATATTAAAAATATTCATGTTACATAATTTTTTTTCTATACGTACCCCTAATTATTATATTGAAAAATGATAATACAAATAATTTTTAAATTAGTAAAAACATGAAAGAATAAATATATTAATAGCTTAAAATATTACACATAAATTTATTTATTTTAAAAAAAGAAGAGGCGGAAATATATTAAGACATGTATTGAGGAAAAATATAATTTTAAGAAAGACATATAAATAAAGGAGATGAAAGAAGCATTTGTAAAAAGTCTCCAAAATTAAATGTGGCTTAAAACATCTCTAATTCAACACCAAAACATTAAAATTGTGTTTCCTTGAAGCGAATGTAATGTAAAATTATGGACAAAATTTATGAAGAAAGAAAGGAGGTAGGAGACATTAAAGTTCTTGTATTGATTTATGGTCTACAGATGTTAACCTTTGTTTCAAGAGAATGCAAAACTTGGGAAGTTAGGAAATAATGACATCTTGCTATTTATGAAATATTATGACACCTTATTTGGTGACATTACTACTCGTGAAAGGACAAGAGTAGCTAACACTTATTCTGCAGTGCATCTTGAGGCGGGTGAGGAGTTTAATTCGTGCATCTTGAGGATGATGACGGAAATTAAGATAGTAGTGGTAGTGATGACAACAACGCATGCATGATCAATCTCCACCAAATATGTTTCTTTCATCTTCTTTTTAATATCTAATAGGAGTAGTGGCTCAATATGGAAAAAATCTGGATTTCAATATGTGCGGGAATGGCTTGATGGAATATTACAAGCAATGTCTTCTAGAAGTGCCTCTACTTCTACTGTTAATATAATGAAGATGTTAGTTTGAACTAGATAGTTGATCTACTTATTGCATGGACGAGTTGCCTTAGGATAGCGATTTGTATTATTTTTCTAGACGATATATTCTTGACAAGGAAAACAGGGCACTATTCCTGAAGACCATAACAACAAATATTGTTATGGAAAGCTTCTATACATTTATATGAATGTTACAAAGAAACTTGGTGGGCAGTGAACTGTATTCACAAATATAATTTTGGGACTATTCATGTAAATGTATTGGAGTGTATTTGATTTAATTGCCCAATCTAAGCTATTGTATTACGAATGTCTGGATAAAATATTTGAATAAGATATTTATTCATATGCATACAGTAGAGATTGCTTCACATATATACTTTTATTCATATGGAACTGTAGTGTCAAATCAACACAACTATCTAGTCTGTATATATATAGGTGGTTCACTTTTATTCATAATCACAACAAATGAAAATAACATTGAAGCCTCCGAAATACTCCACTGCAAATAATTATTTCAAATTAAAAGGGTTCCTTTTGATCTTTTTTCCAACACAAATAATTATTTTGGTTAGTCTTCCAAGACATTTAATTCTTCTAATTAGTCTTTAAATACATAGGAAAAACATAATGAAGAATTTTATTTGAGTATCAATTAAGCTCTATGTACTCCTACATACACATTGGTGTACTATTATAAAACATTTGTACACAAAAAGACATGTCATAACTCAATTCGTACAGGATCATGATTAATTCATGACATAAAATATTACAAGAGAATGGAACCCGATGCTAGGAATTGGTTCCCACTCGTGGAATGTCCGAATACGAGAATGTCGGTATATTTATATGATTGTTGCTCATGTGACAGGAAATCACTTAATGCAAGAAATGTGGAATCACTTCGGTGAGACAATTAGTCAATATTTTCATTTTATTTTAGAAGCAGCAGATATCATAATTATGGCTTCAAATTATAATACTAGAGATGGATACCATAAACCTTAAAAAAGTCAATATAATAAACATTTTAAAGTAAGTTCATACATACCATAATAATTTTTTATGCAAATTTTATTTATACAATTGTTGTTTTAAATATATTAATATTTAATGTAGAATGCTATTGAAGCTATTGATGGAACACATATTAAAGTTCGAATTCCTAAAATTGAACTAACACCTTATCTTAGTTAAAAAGCATACGTCACTCAAAATATTCTTGCGGTGTGTGATATAAACATGTGTTAGTATTCTGCAATAACATTTATTTCAGTTTTGTCATGTTAATTAATGGAAGTTGGGATATTAAAAATAATAATTTTATATATCTCTTTATATATGGTTAACACTCGGGAGTTCTCATTATATGCAAAGTCCACCATTTTGTAATCTTCATCAAATGTAAAGTTCGACACTCTACAATTTTTAGTATTTAAAAAATCTGTCATTTCTATTCTTTTTTTCATACTAACAATATGTCTTAAATTACACCTCGATGTATATTATTTTCATTAACATATTTTTAAAAAACAATTCAATAAATACATTTCATAATACATTAATGCAAATTGTATCCATCCCATTCAAAACGATAATAAACAAACACATAAAAATCAAAACTCATCGATAACATATTTTAAATTTTAAAAGATTTCAATTTATAAGTTATTGTATACCTCTAAAATGACAACCACATATAAAATGCAGTACACAATCGTAAGTATTTGAGATAAGATCGAAATGCAAATTTAATAAGATGACATCTAATTTAATAATAAAAAACAAACTTTCATGCATATAATGTTCATTGTTCAATAAAAACTCATAAATAAGTGACACAACAACAGGTTGAATAAAAAACTATCATAATTTTTATTAATCCTTATATCAAAATATCACAAAATATTAATTGAGGCTAGAGATAGAAGTGAACTTAATTTTTCACATCCAACTGAAAATAAATATTATCTTGTAGATACAGATTAGGCACACAAAACAAAATATATGGCTCTATACAAACATTCAAGAATAAGATATCACATTCAGGATTTTCATCGGGCTGATGGTACCGCACGTGCAACTCCAAATATAAAGAAAATTTTAATCATCTACATTCTTCATTTAGAATGGTTCTGAAATGAATATTTGGAATGTGAAAAGGTAGATTTGTTATTTTAGTAAATATGTCAATTTATCTAATAAATACATAAATTACTATTGTTTTGGCTAAAATGGTGATTCATAATTATACTGTGTTTTAAACTGTTGATAAACTGTTGAAAGAGAAACTTAAATTCCTGATAGTTTTATTTTAAGAACTAATAATAGGAATGAAGATATCGAAAGAAAGATTAACGTTAATGATATGTGGATAACAAAACGTGATGATATTAATGTTAAATTTCCATAAATTTATAATTTCTTTTTTGCTTAAGTGACTTCTTTCGGTTTAATAATTTGTATTCCAATATCTATGTATATAAATTTTGTATTCCAATAATTTAATCATGAAAAAGAAATTATACCCAACTTATAAAGATAATTTACCAAACGCTTCACTAACTTATAAGTGAAATTATCCAAACGCTTACATAATTTATAAGTAATAATTTTTTTATCACTTATATGTCACTTATTCACTTTAAGTTAAAATTATTATTTTTTAAGATAAGACAAAGAGGCCCAATATGAACAAAAATGAGGGAATTAAAAATTTGCATTGAAAAGATTATGAAAAAAATGAGCCCAGGAGAACTGGAGCATACCTTTAAAAATGATGGGTTATAGTTCTAATTTAATTTATTTTAAAAGAAATGAATAAAAATAATAAACAATCGCTATACATGTAAGTATAAATCTCATTTTATTCTGCTAGCAAATGAATAGTGTAAAATTAACTCTAATATAACAATATAATAGTGTAAAATTTAATTACATTAGATGAATAGTGTTATAGCAAATTTAGTATCAAATATTAATTTTGTACAAATTGCAATTTTTTGCAAGTTTTATACCTTTGTATTTATAATAGAATAAATTTATTACTTTCATGTTCTATTTATATTTTTTATATTATAATATATTAAAAATTAGGCTTAAATGTAATTTAAACCCTGTGTTATTAACAATATACAATTCAAACCCTCTTTTAATATATTTAGTAAATTTAACCCTACGTTTTTTAACTATTTACAATTGAAACCTTTTTTAAAATAATTAGTAAATTTAACCCTATGTTTTTGAACTATGTACAATTGAAACCTTTTTTAAAATAAATAGTAAATTTAACCCTACGTTTTAAAACATTTAGTAAATTTAACCTTGACTTTTTAATTTCGGAATAAAATAAATTTTACGACAAAATTTTGAATAAATATTCGTCAAATGCACTATTGTCAATTTTTTTGTATAGATATTATCTAAGCATAATAGATATTTGCAATTATTAGGGTTTTTTCTTATAAAATGGATATTTAGATGTTCTTTTCTATATTAATATATCTATATGTATAATATATTATATATGTTCAATAAAATTTTAATATGTGTTTATATTATTCCATCTTGCCATCACACTTCCCGCTCAATATATTCATGAATGTTCATCACCGAATTTAATTTATTTTCAAAAATACTCTTCGGTGAATATATTCTCGAAAATACTTTTTCGATATAAAATTTATTTTATTCTGAAATTAAAAAGTCAAGGTTAAATTTACTAAATATTTTAAAACGTAGGGTTAAATTTACTATTTATTTTTAAAAAAGTTTCAATTGTACATTGTTAAAAAACATAGGGTTAAATTTACTAATTATTTTAAAATTTTAGTAATTATTTTTAAAAAGGTTTCAATTGTAAATAGTTAAAAAAACGTAGGGTTAAATTTACTAATTATATTAAAAGAGGGTTTGAATTGTATATTGTTAATAACGCAGGGTTTAAATTGTAAATAAGCCTAAAAATTATTTACTTTTTATGATAATATACACTTAGAATCATAATCTTGTAATTCAATTTTTATAACTGGTCAATGGATATGTGTTTTATAAATATCCATTGAGTAGGAAACTTGTTATCACTTTAAATAATCTCATCAACAGATAATGAGATAGATAGTTGTTCTATCTGTAATAGTTAGTTCTGGACTCTTATATGATGATATATTAATTCAATCAATGGATAATGTTTACTGTGTCGACTGATGTTATTGATTTCGATCAATAAAGGTTCATCAACAAATATGAAGACAGGAGACCAAAGTGTGAATATTTGAATGTGAAAATCTCATAAAGGAATGATGATCAACGACTGATGTTGAAATCAATGGATGCCAAAGTTAATAGTAGATTGAAGTCAATGGATGAACACTTATCGATTGATATATCGATAAACAACATATCAGTCGATAGACAACATATCAATCAACATATATCATATCAATCGATGGATGCAAAGATCAGTCGACTGATAAGCTTAACAAATAATTATAAGTTGACAGCAACAATTCAAAGGTACAAAGAGACAAAGGAGTGTCAGAAATCTTTGCAGAAACTGAACAACTGGAAGACAGTCAAATTTATCTGACTATGAAGACTCTAAGAGAAGTTGATTTTCTTGGGAGAATGCAAGGATAAAAGCAATCCTCAAATTGCACAATGCAAAAGAGAAAATCAAAAGTAGCATATTTTTAGTTTAGAAATATATTATTTTATCTGTTAACTAAAAATTCTGTAAAAATATTTGTAGTATATAAACAAATCTAGAACAAAGTAGAAAATATTCTTTTACAAGTTTTATTTTTAAGGATATTACTTGCGAAGTACTCGTAAGCAAAATGGTCAAAAAAAGTCATATCTCTACTTTGTAAAAACAGTTGAGTTTTTAGACCTAGATTTCTAAAGAGCAAAAATTACCTGTAGTCGATTAAATCAATTCATCAGTCATTTTTAAACATTGGTTTTATTGTTCTTAAATTTCAATATTTTCTACTAGTTCAAATTTATTAGTTGATATATTTCAAAGGTGTTTTGAATATAAGTGAAAGAAAATTTTAAATTTTTGTATTTATATTCAACCCCTCCCATATTCCCTTCCCTTCCCTTACCCTCCCCTCCCATCCCATCCCATCCCTAAATACATTGTGACTTTAGAGGATTCTCTAACTAACAACTGGTATCAAAACTGAGCTTTCAACATACAGAAAGTTTTAAGATCAAAAGTCATTATGGTCACAAAGACACAGGTGTGAAGATTCTTATGTTACAGAAGCTAGGAAGATTACTTTCATTGGAAGGTAAAGATACACATGCATCTACTTCCATATACTTGATATTTCATTTGTGTGTTACATAGAGATTGGTCCACATGTACCAATTAAGATTGTTACTGGTGTTAACCCTGATGGACCTCAAGCACCAGATAAACTTGTTCCCAAGTCTGTCTCAGAATATACAGATGAGGATGAATAAGAAGTGCATAAGGACAAGAAAGTCATAAATATTATATTCAACGGTTGGAATAAAGATATGTTTGATAATGTTATCAATTGCACTACATCTAAAGAAGTATGGGATACCCTGTAAAGATTATGTGAGGGTACCGTGTAAGTGAGAAAAAATAAGATGCAACTGTTAATTTAGAAGTATGAAGCTTTTCACTTCAAGTGTGGCGAATCTATCAATGATATTTATAGTAGATTTCAAAAACTGCTTATGATCAAATTGTATGGTATGGTATATGCTACTGAAAACATAAATTTGAAATTTCTTTGATCTATTCCAAAGGAATGGAAACAAATGATTGTTTTCATAACACAATCTCACGACTTTAAATATTACACTCTTGAAAACCTGTATGGTGTACTCAAGACAAATGAGATTGAGATGCAACAAGATGAAATGATTGAGAAGAATCAAAAGGAAAAAAGACAGCAACTTTGATGGTAAAGGGAAAAGAGGTCAATCAACTGAAAGACATGAAATTTGTGGTACTATTGAAGTTGTAAGTTCAAATGTGACATAGTCAAGGGTCAAGAAGAGTAAAACCAAGGTTGAGGAAAATGATTCTTACACTCTAGAAGATTTGGAGGAAATTGATGAACACTTTTTTGACAAGGAAATTCTTCAAAGTTGAAATTTAGAAAGAATCCAAGTGCTCGAAGGTCTGGATCCCAGTATAGGAAAGACAATAAAAGAAAGCAACAATTTTATTGATAGATCCAAATTCAAACACTACAACTACAACTGTAAATTAATGATGGATCTAAATTTAAGAATCTAAACTATGATTTGATATAAGAATTAAAATTTTATATCCAAATATAACTATTATTTTTTATACATTAATATGTGTGTCAGAAAGCCAAATATCGTTAAAATGGGATAAAAGGAGTATTTTTTAACATAACGAATTGAAAATTTTTAAACCAAATCAATTAAATTGGATAAAAAATACCTCCAACCCGACTCATGAGCACACATACGACCTGCTCTTAGAGCAAGTCCACCAATGTCCTACAAGATGCCTTATAAATATAATAAAATATAATGCCCTAGTGATTTAAAACACTACACACATACATCAACTCCAACAATTTTTCCTATTCTCATGCCCTATTATTAAAATAATAGTATATTTAAATTATATTTATATTCGAAAAAATAAAAGAAAGGAAAAGAAGTATATAAAAAGGAGAGAAGTGAATATTTTATTGATAAAAATGAAATGAGGCATGTGTAATGGTACCCTATTAATAAGGCATGTGATGATTGTCGTGATATTTTAGGACACCACTAGGACATTGTTAGAGAACACATTTACACAAAGTGCCTTAATTTTAGTTTAGGACAATACTTTAGGACATTGTTGGACTTGCTCTTAGCATGTTGGGATTGTGTTTAATAATTTTGTACCAGCAGGAAATATCACTTTATTATCCTTGTGCAGTTTGCAGTATTTACAGAAATACAGTCTCAAATTATACAGTTGTGCCACTACTGCTTAAGTTACGACCCCCAGTTAGGAAGGTTGGATGTTGCCTCATTCACCATTTTCACCAGAGTAACCTGTCAACAAAAAACTTATCGATTAAGCAGAAAATAAAACACAATTGTTTATATATATTTCTGGTAAAAATCAACGAATAATATCTCGATTCTCGAAAACCAAATGTGTATTTAAATTTATAAATATTTTATCCGGTACAAATTGCCAAATCATTTGAAGCCATTTTTAAGAGGAGCAAATGTTTGAAAAATGTGACATACCACACTTTCTGGCACACCAGTGGGAGGCAATGGAAGGTTTCTTGAAGGCCATGTAGTTTCATAAGATCTTTTGTCAAATCTCCACTCACCGAACTTTCCATCCATAAAATGGCCCTGAATGTTACAAAAGAAATGGTAATATTAGATTATTAGGATGTAAACAGTACCAAAAAATTATTTCAATGAAAAAAAGAACATGTTTAGATATGTACAAGAACACAGATTGAATAAACTACTTTATCTGCATAATTCAAAAATGAAATAACTAAATAAATACCTTCATATCATAGTCACATCCATAAGTGTAATGGAGTATGTACTTGTTTCCTAGTTCCCTATCCCAAGGAGGCTGTTATTCATTATAAACAAATTTCAGCAACCATGAAACTGGAATAACTGTTGCACTTTCGAGAATCAGAAGTAAGCATATCAAATGAAAATACTTGTTGTAAACCATTGTTATCCTGTTAATTGTAGAAAGTCCGAGGAAGACCTTCTGCAATCATTTAGACTTAAAAATAGATCAACGAATTCTATGCAACCAACTAATAGATGTTATACTCAACTTTGTTAAACATGAAGCAAATGCAATATAAAACTTATGTAATTTGATCTGTGCAATCAAGTTTTTTTTTCTTTCTTGGTGAGGGTCAATAACAAATTTAAATAATCATACACGGATGACTCTATCGAGATTCGAAAACTACCGTCTTGATCCCATTGATTGATTTGGTCACTGCTCCACAAATTGGATCATTATAAAATTTAATTCCAGAATGCCACTAAAATGTAAAATGTGCAGTTGTCGGTGGCAACAAGATTGTATTCAAAAGATAAAAATAAATACATGCTACACGTTTGCTGAAAACTAAACCAATCACATGAAATAGAATTTACGAACTGAACAGGTTGGCTGTTGTATCCTAGCCATATACAAAAACAACACAAATTTTTTTGGAACCATCTATCTCTATGAACTTGATATGTTGAAGAAAAATCCAAATCATTGTAATGGCTATTAAAAAGAGACACTTAGGATCTTCCGGTGTCAACATATAAAGCCAACCAGATTATGCAACAAATATGAGCAGATGCAACTCATCTTGTCTGACTTCTATAAAGTTACTTCAAAGAGATAATGGTGAACTTGATATTTTCAATTTCACCTGTTTAGGTAAAGAAAATTGAAGAGGGTGAAGGAAGAGAGAAGCTGAAATATAAAGTTACAACAAACCTGTATCATGAAGTCCTTGTATAAGATGCTAATCACACCATGAAGAGCCGATGACACAGCATAAGCATACCTGTAAGGTTCTTACTAATGAAACAAATGCTATAGGGGAGAAACAAAATTCATATTTACGTGGTTCGAGTTTAGGCAAATTACATCTCCAGCACCCACTCGAAAGATACATCTGCTTCAGGATCTTTTTTCATAGCTAAAGAAATATTCATCCAAGTTGGAGCAATCTTGTGTAGAAGTTCCTAAAAGCCAGGTCACATAACATCATTAGGAAAATACTTGACAGTGAAAACATAAAATATAACGTTACACTATGCAATTAAGTTAGAAAGCAAGGTACGTGCCTTGTGAATGATGGCAGGAGAGTTCCCTATGGGATCAATGTTGGTAATAGGCCCCTTTTCTTCTGGGAAGAATTTTCGAAGAATGGCCTCTTCTTTCTTAGGTTCAATATAGACAAATGGGAATGCGGATGGAAAGCCATCTTGGGACAAGTTTGGTATTGGTTTCATGATAATGTGATCTGGTTCTGCCATCAGTATGTAGCTACATAAAAGATATTACAAAATAAAATGATTTCAATAATACAAGTGTTCTAAGAAGGAGATATTGAAGGAGATATATAGAGATAATGAATGAATCAAGTACAGGAACTGGAAAACTGAACAAAGAATACATATTCCATCTCCTTGGAGAAGCTAATCTCTGGAGGTTTCCTCTTACTGCACCACCAGTCCACCACCCATGGCACCTCAACTTTCTCTGCACCTTTAGAATGAAAAACTGTCGATCCTAGCAAATATAAAACAACCCATTTTCAAGTTCACCCTTCATGACCACCAAGAACCTCTCATTACTCTAACTCTACCTCTTTTGTTTTGAGTACTTCCAGCTAAGTCTATCAAGCCTAAAAGATACCAAATTTCTTCCCTAACTTTGAATATGCTTTATTCCAGATAAAGGCCTCACAACTCCATAATGACAGACAGTAAGCCTGGTAACAGATATTAAGCCTGGCCTCACAACTCCATAATGACACTTGATTGAAACTGAACCATTTACTTTAACACCGTAGTCAACATTATTTCTCCTTATCGCTACACCTGGTCTACTTTCACTGGAGTCGAACCAATCTCTGTTTAGAGTCATATGAGATTCAACACCCAATTTGAACGATTACCAAGTAAAGAACTGCAATTTTTAAGGACATCTGAGCAATCATACATCTCCTCTTCTACCTTATATCACTATAAATTCCTGCATCATCTGAACTTTCAGTTCATCCTACATTTCTTGATTCATCTTTCCACTTCTTATCCTTAAAAGCTTCTGTACTCATGCACTGATTACTGAAATGTTTTATCTAGTTGCCTTTGTTAGTCCATGAGTGGCTGTTTCCTTGACTAGACATACATAGTGCACAACACTTTGTTTCAACCTAAATAGGACGATCATTGAAGCCCGTGATCCAACAGATTCCAATCTCTCTACGAAATGGACTATGGATGCTTCTTCTCTTGAGGTTTATGTAACATTCTTGATCCAGATAATCCTCAATTTGTATCTTCCGAAATTTATAATCTTTTCCATCAAACTTGTCACTTGTCACTGACAATTTTTTATTATCTCTCCCACTACTTCTCTAAGCCTCACAACCGAGCTCTTGATACTAACTATACATAGCGATGCAGCTTAGAGATAGAGACTAATCAAGCACCCGAACCAGAAAAATATAAAAATTGCACTAAATTTTTATCAAAACAATTTTCATAAAACCAACGAAGTTGTTTATCAGGATAATAAGTTCAAGATGAAATCCGATATTATATATTCAACACTTATCTATTTCATCCAAAATCAAGACTCCGCATTTATGATGACAAGAAGTACAAGAAAAAACTTTATTCATAAATGTATGCTTACTCTTCTTCGATGTTTGCTAGTTCCAGCCATTGAACAAAAGCCCAAGGTCTATGGAGTACTATATAACCCTGCAAGAGATTTGGGTCACATATTAATATATTTTTTTCAAGTTAATATTCAATATAAGATTACACCTCCTTAAATAGTGTAGCATAAACATAAAATCTCCCTCACATGAGTTTTGAACTTATGGTTACTCCTAACTCCCAAGAAATCCTGATCATGATGATTAGTTAAGTTTGAGCTTAGTTAGTACTGAGAATGGTAAAGGGTTTGTTTCTAGTAAGTTTTCGACAAGTACAGGCCACTTGTCCCTAGAAATCTTTATTATTAGATTTATTGATCAAGTAGTTCAGTAACACAATTAATCACAAAATATAATCCTCNATTAGATTTATTGATCAAGTAGTTCAGTAACACAATTAATAACAAAATATAATCCTTGAACCAAACCAATTATCTACAATATGAACCACTCAGAGACAGGATCCAAGTTAATCCTATCCCTACTCCTAGAGAGTTGGTTTCGACTCCTGGTTTTTAAGGAAAATATACAATTTAAACTGAAAAAATATAGAAATGCTTTTAATTTTTTCCCCAAAAAACTGGCATCATAAATACAACACAGTATGACATTCAATAAAAAGATACTAAAATAGTAAAATATAACAGGCTAATTAATAGCAGAAAAAGAATCATACACTATAAAAGTAAGGGTGCAAAGAGTGCCACCTACTTAGAAAGCACACTTTTAACGGTCATGTGAACTGCTCCTGCCCCTCTAACAAGCCTAAATATGCTGTTACTTGAAACAAATCATTTGTGTTAATCTACCCCCTCCGGTGCATGAATAAAAATGCTATAGGAAATTCATCAAATCATTGACAAAACCCAAATAGTATATCCTTAAGCAATGAGTGTGATGACCTTAACTATCACACTTTCTAAAATTTGAGTCATCGAAAATTTTTAAAATTGAACCATGAACTAACACAATACAAATTCATCAGAAAATACATCCTTATCGAAAAACAAATAAATAATATATGCACAAGAAAAAGAGATGGGCTAATTCTTATGAATACCTGATCCAATCCATCTGGAAGTGGTTGAACAACAAAAGTAGGGATCTCATGCATGTAATCATCCGGAAACCCCGAATGCAAAATTCTTGTAAACCCTCCCATTTCAGAATTATGCCCATTCTGGAACTTTTTGAACCAGTAGTACATTATTCTACACTGCCATAAATTGTAAACTCCTTCAGAAGCTGTCACTGCTGTGTGAAACATTCTCTTCTTCTTGTTTTCGGAACTATTGCTTCTTGATTTTCTGTCGGTTGGCTTCTCAATGACAGGATCCACCGCAAAAACATCACCATTTGACTCAACTGGCAGCTCTTGTTTGAAGGA
Organism: Oenanthe javanica; assembly: GCA_008931105.1. Lineage (NCBI taxonomy): Eukaryota > Viridiplantae > Streptophyta > Magnoliopsida > Apiales > Apiaceae > Oenanthe > Oenanthe javanica. The sequence goes on along the minus strand of QRFB01004937.1, from coordinate 10,925 downwards.
TTGATGAGTTGAGATAATTGTATTGTATGTGATCATTGCTACAGTAAAGCTTAGCATTATCATGATCAGCAACATATAACCAGAACCCATTTCTCTTTTATGTGTACTTGTATAGAGGAACATAAACATATATATATCAAATGCACAGTGCAGAGCATGTCAACGTGAATTAGATGAGGAGGAAGTGTAGTTAAATGTCTGCAAGCAGTTACTTGTAGAATTGTGTGTTGAGGTAGTTGCAATTAATAATTTTTGAATTTCTTAGCTGCCAAACCAATAGACTGAATTTATTTATGAATTTCTCCCTCAAAAATATTTTATAGATGTCTATTTAAATATAATTTAGTGCTTCCGGTAAAATTTATTTCTGGATCCCCCTAATAAGATGGTCTACAATTTACAACTCTCAAAAAATTGGTGTTATAAGAACAAACATAAAAATGATGTTGAGAAATTAAACAGTTGGTCTATTTTTATGTTCTTGAATACTTCGGCATGCATCTTTAAATTTGTGTTGCATTCAGGCTAGAAGAAAAACATATACAGTACATACATTGTATTTTCGTTTAGAAAATTAAATCATATTTTGAATATTTGTAGAAAAAACTAAAATTGAAAGTAAATATATAATTTTCTCACTAGCTCCTTATTTACGGGAACTTGTATCACAGTTTGTTACTCATATATCTCGTACATTTATATAGTTTTACGTGATTGGATTTAATAATATTAAAAACAAAAAATATATATAACAGGTTTATGCTTTAGGTGTGTTGTTGCTTCACATAACGTACACAACTGTCTCAAAAAAAGTATCTGAGTAATAGTAACATAAATAAAATCATATTAAGTCCTGCTTCTAACACCTCGAAACCTATTTGAGTTGATAAGTCTTGCCAATGCCTACTAGTTTCCCATTTGGGTACTCTAGATACTCACCAACTAAATATATAACATAAATTGTAGTTGGAAGTATTAATAACTACATAACAGTTTTCTTTTTCATTCATTCGTTCCGGTACTCACGAAGATTTTTATGCACCACTTTGAAGTTGAATTTCATAAATGCATTGCTTGTAAAGTATGTGTTCGTGTATGTCCTATATTGCTTGTGAAGTATTGTGAAGTATGTGTTCGTATATGTTTTATAGATCTACCTGTTGTATTTGGTTCATGGTTAGAGTCCGGTTAACGAAAATCGGAACTTCAATCCCGTGTGTTTATATGAATTCATAATTTAGTGGTAGGGACTGAGAATCCCATTCGCTCTAGGTGGCTAAATCATAATCATTCACATTAACCTCCATTCTCATACTCTCCATTTCCATTCCCAATTCTCATTCCTAAAGTGCATACAACCGCCCCCTTAGTATACAAAATATGAGAGTACCTCTAGGGCAAGTGTAGGATGGGTTAACTGTGTTCATGGAAGTGCTTTTATCTACATGTTCCATTCATGAGCCACCCTTTGCAGCATCCCTAACTTGCATCTGATTAATCCGCTCTCCTAAAATTGATTCTGAGTTATATGTCACGTTTTCTTTCTTTTTACCTATTTCTTCCTTGAAAAACAGTCGTAACTGTAGCCAGATCTGTGCTTCTTAGGCCTTTGTACATCGTTACCCTCCCGCGCTTTGCTGCCTAATGAAACATTGCGAGTATGTTTAGTCTCTGCATCTTCCTGCATAAATCCTATATGCCACTATACAGTTTTGCTGAGTGAAATATATGCAGCAGCAGAAAAAAGAATCCATGCTAAAAACAAATTGCATCCCTATATAACAGCTTTAAGATATACAAGCCGGCCACAAAAATCAGAGAAAAAAATAAACAATATTGAGAACTGAGATAAGAAGCTGTAGATATATACTAATACCAGCATACCTCCAAAAATGGAAGGACAGAAATCTATTTTTTTCAATAATTAGGGCATCGAGAATTAATTTACTAGAGTCTCGTAAAAACAAATTATCCTACAAGATATAAAAATTTCTCATATCGAACCGCTTAGATGTCCATATGCTACTCCTATTGAACATTGCCGTCAAAAATCCAGCTGTTTATGGCAATGATATACATAACTCTGGATCAAAGGTGAACAGGTATGGTTGAGCTAAGCCCCATTGCATAATAGAGATGTAACTTCCAGTTTAGTCTATTCAAAATTTAGAAACAAGTGATTCGTAATGCTTTAGAAATCAATCTCTAATTTTGAAACTGAGAATCTAATAAACATATAGTTCTTTGGCCAATATGTATGCGTTCAGAATTGGCTTTAACACTTCACCTTCTATTGGACCAAGCTACTGCTCTACTATATCAAGGTTATGCTTCTCGAAATGAACTCTCACAACCTGGGTCCTCAGCAGGCGTCATATTGAGATCCGGTAAAATGAAGCATCTATACTGGCTTTTATTATCCCTGGATGGTTTACAGGAGCTGGAGGATTCAGGATCATTATTTATCGCTCGTCTCAGGAAGATTAAATTATTCTGGTTGTTTAAAATTGCTTCTGGTTGTCGACAGTGAAAGAACATCGTGGGCAGTGGTCCATCTCGTACGGCAAGCATTTCATTTGTAGAGGGTCCTTGGAAATCAAGCTGCATATATGAAAAACCAGGTCAGTTGAGCTTCATTAAGCAATATGCACACAAAGGAAAGACATCGTTTGTATATGACATAAAAGAAGAAAAATACTAAGCTCAACTTTGTATTCTATGAGAAGTCTTTCAGTATTTGTTAGTAATAAAGTAAAATATTGCAAACCAAAACATTATACTCTATTATTTTCCTCCTTGAACCCCTATAAAAATCACAAACCAAAAAACGGGAGAGGAAAAGGTAACCTTGATTCTCTTCAAGTTATCACCTCTGTATCTTTGTTCATTCAATGCTACGTGAACTGATGCCAACTGCTGTTTAAATTGAACGAGAATAAATATCAGTATAGTATACTAGAGGACACACTGAAAATTAAGCAGGGAGTAGTTGTAAATTTGTTATTCGAGCATACTTTCTCCAAATGCACCCTTTCGTTCATCAAATAACTTTCTTCCTCTCTAAGCTCGGTGAAAGTCTGCCAAATCCCACGAAAATAGCATCAGTACAACATAGACATCGAAACATAACCATATCACAATAAAACAAATAGTGTTTTGGGCATAACAAGATTACCTTCTTTTTTCTTGATTTCTTACAAGCAGTAGTTGTTCCAGTTTCATAAGCACAAGTACCCTGCACAATGCATACATTAAACCACTTAAAACTCACAAGTGATAGAAAAAAGATGAAACCAAAATAGAAAAAAAGACAAGTGATACAATATACATAATACTCTATTGAGGTGTGCCTCTGTCATTTTACCCCACCCTCCAAAAGATATTATTACTATTACTATAGTAGTAGTAAAACAAATTACAGTTAAACCTCTTTAAACTGTATTTTATCCATGGGTTCAACTGTATTTTATGTGGTAAAATTTTAAAAACTGATATTTATTTTAAAATAGAGAAAATAGTATAAAATAAAATAAATCCTAGGGTCCCACACATTAGAATATGACCCATTTATTTGGGGGTCACGTGAAGAATACAAATGAAAATATCTACCTACCCCACAAGTCTTTTTTTTTTTAAAATAATACAGACAGACCAGTTAATATATGGGAAATAAAAGACGAGGGAAGGAAATATAACAATCAACATAAAAATACAAATGCAAACGTTACAAATTCAAGGGGGCTTGTCACTTGTGTGGGTAGATATAAAAAAGTCAACAGCGGACTAATAAACACGTCCAAGTATATAACAACAATGCATACAAAACCCCCATATACTGTATGTATGTATGTATGTATAAATGTAAATTGTAATCCATGGCAGAACCACACCACCCCCACTTGACCAACCACATTCACCCCATCAAAATTATATTATTATTATTATTATTATTATTATTATTATTATTATTATCATACATATAATGTTCCAAAAAATTGGATCCAAACATTATCTTCTAATAATTATATGTTTTTTAAATAATTAGATTTATCATCTTATAAATTCGAGAGAGTTGGAACGAGATGCTAAAACGACAGAGAATATGCCTTTTACCCGGTTAAAAATGAAAATCGGAATTAAACGGTAAAAATACGGAATATAGAATATAGATTAATCGAATGAACCGGACATTAATCGAAATTATTTAATTCGGTGAGATACAAATTAATCAATCACCCATTTTTTTAACAGTACTGTTATCGTGCTCTCTTTGTAAAATCCAAAAAATGAAATAAAAGCAAACAACAATGGGGTGTGCGTGTAGCCGAAGTTTCGTTCGGATCTACCAAAATTAATTATTAATTATTCCAATAATAACAAAAATAACCCACTTTTGTATTACAAACTACTTCCACTTGTAAAATAAATCAAACAAAGTTAATTATCACGTACTTAAATCTTAATTAATTATCCTCACGTGACACTTTCTCCTTTCTTTCCATGTCTCCTGTTATATACTTACAGACCCACAATATATATACACAACACAACTGAAGAAGGAAGAAGAAGAAGATGATAGGGGTAAAACGGTAAAAAGCAAAAACGACAAACGAATGTTTGTTTCTTTCTTTCTTACTCTCTCTCCCTCCTATACAATGTCATAGTCAAAAACTCACACAATACACGCATATACAACATACAAATATACATACAGATTATTTAAAAAATATAAAATTGAATTGAATTGGGAAAAGAGAGAGCATGAAAAGCAGATGGGATTGATGACAGATCCGGTGAGCTGACGTCATGATTACGAACCTTAGATCTGGCGGCGGAAGTGTCGCAGCCGTCGCTCCATGACAGCGGCGTCGTGGGGCTGCATCTGGTTGTTGATGTGTGTCGTTGGTCTTTGGACGATGGTGGCTTTGAACGGAGTTGACGGTGTCCCCACCGGAACGGCGCCGGATATGACTGTTGTTGTTGGTGGTGTTTGATTTGTACGAGTAGGGAGACGACAATGGAGTCGTCTGTCAAAGCCTTTTCAGCCCAGTTATCATCCCCCATCATTATATCTCTTTTTTTGTATTAGATTGGAGAGAGAAGAGAGGTGGCCGAGAGAGATTCAGAGAGAGAGAGGAGAGATGGCGGAGAGAGATTTAGAGAGAGAGAGATGGCGGAGAGAGATTCAGAGAGAGAGATGACGGAGAGAGATTCAGAGAGAGATGGCGGAGAGAGATTCAGAGAGAGATGTGGCGGGAAGAGATTCAGAGAGAGAAGAGAGGTGGCGGAGAGAGATTCAGAGAGAGAAGAGAGGTGGTAGAGAGAGATTGAGAGAGAGAGAAGAGAGGTGCTAGAGAGAGTGAAGGAGGTGGCGGAGAGAGATTGAGAGAGAGAGGGAAGAGGGGGGGTATTGTGTGAGTTTGCGTGTGGGAGGTCACATTTATATGGAAGAACACATCACACACACCCCTCCTTATAAATATATATACACACACAACATGTATCTATTTATATATGGAGTACTAGATAAACAGAGAGCCCAAAGTAAAATGTGGGAGCGTCGAGTCCAGTGGGGCTTTGATATGTATACGTAGGTCATAGACTCATAGGTGTGTATATATCTCTTCAATTTCCTAATTATGATCGGTAATATATATACTACTCCCTCCGTCCCATTGATTTGTATACAAATTAAATGGGCACGGAGGACAAGAAATAATTTAAAAAATGATAGTGTAATAGTAAAGTTAGGTAAAAAGTGAGTAAAGTGGTGGGACCTATTAATATTTAATAATAGATTTGAGATAGTGGAGAAAAGTAGTGGGTGTAATAGTATTTTTATATTATGAATTTGAAATAATGGAGGAAAGTTAGTGGGTGTAATAGTATTTTTTATTATTAAAATTTTACTATTTTTGGAATGTATAGAAATGAGAGGGACATCCAAAAAAGGAAAGTGTATAGAATTGAATGGGACAGAGAGAGTAATAATAACAATTTAATAATAAAAAATGTGTTCACCTATTAAATTTTAGTACGATATTTATTAAGTATTTATTTTTCATTTTTGTATTATGATATCTTATTTGCCTTTTATTTTAATATATTATATGTACAATTGTTTCATAATTTTTTTGTTTTATTTTACATTATATAATTGAATTAATTAAATTTTGATTAAAAATTAACACTATATTATATAATTAAAAAGTTGCTCAATTTAATTATAATAATTAAGTAAGATAAATATTAAGTGGTGTGATATAGGGGCGAGTAGTAATCTTCCAAATTAATCACATTTATGACTTTCAATTAATAAATTGCTTTCGTAAGATAAGTTACATTTGTTAACATGGTAAAAGCGCTATTATTGTTGACTTGACTAAGGCCTCACTTGGTATTGCACGTCTTGCTATTAGATAGCAGAACTGAGCATTCAGTCGGTAGTTATAGCTAGAACTGAACATTCAGTCGGTCGGTTCAGTTTATAGGTAGGAATGAGCATTCAGTTGGTTGGTTCGGTCCAAAATCGAACCGAACTAAATAGACGGAAAACATAAATTTTAATCTTTTACAGAATAAACCGGACTGAAATTTTGCTATGAATCGAACCGGAACCGAATATTTCCATTCGGTTATTTTCACAAAAAATAATAAAAAATGTCAAAAATCATGATTTATCCAAAAACAAAAGATCAGTTTATCTGCACATATATAAACGAACGTTCTTGAAGCAAAAATGACACTACCCTGCACTTACATTTTAACAAATATCATCTCCAAACTCTATCATCCACTTATATCCCCACAAAAATAAAAAGACAAGAATTTTACATAAAAAAGAACAGACAATTAATAAAATAAAAAATTACAGGATTAATAACAAAGGTGTACAAATGTAAATACAATTATACACTGATTCGAATAATTATAGTGAATCGATCTGAGGAGCACCAGAATGATCCGACCCGAAATCAGAATCCGAATGAGATGCAGGAGAGTGAAAGTATATACAAAGATGAAGAAGAGGATCTGGATAATTCTAAAGATTTAAATAAAATAACAATTTAATAAGAATAAAATAGAGATTATATATACGAGTATGCATGAGAATGAGTGAGGGGAGGGGGAGGCTTGAGATGAGAGGCCAGATGGTGTAGGAACCGAGTGAGTGAGTCGACTAATGAGTAGGATGTTTGCAAGGAGTGTGCCAGTTCAAGTGAAAGAGATACAGGGCTCCGTTTCATGCATGGTACAGGAACGAGTTGGTATTTCCAAAATAACACAGACGTTCAAAATGTATCAGGAATGGTACACCCAATTCCCAAAAATGGCAAACACACCTGTATTTGTTTTTAGACTTTTACGCCATACCGTATAGCGAACACAACAGAAAATAAATTTTTTCCCCCCTAAAGTGTTAACACTCTGCACTGGCGAACATATGAGCTGCAAAGAAGGATGTGTTTGCAGTATCCAACGGCGAACACAACACGCAACACTACGACGTTGTTTTAACATTTAGCTTTAAAACCTAATTTTTCTTAAGATTATCAGCCGCACAGCCTTACCCAAACCACACACTCTCCTACGACGAACACAACAACGAACACAGCACAGGTAATCATCTTCTTCCTCTTTTCGATTTGTACTCTTGTTTCCTGTTCATGTTCTTCTTTTGATTATTCCTGTTCAAATTTCGATTATTCCTGTCCTTGTTCCGATTGCATATGTTGATGCTTTATTTCGGATTTTTGTTGTAATTTGTAATAATTTATTTCCTATTCTTCTTGTTGTGATTGATTTTGGATCGAAGAACATGACCTCAATTAGTGAAAGTAAATTAATAGAAATTTGAACCTAATATCATTTTAGTTACTCAATTAATATGTTGATTAGTGAATAATTAATATGTTAATTATAGAATATCATTGATTAATAATATGGCTAGTATACCTAAATTAGGGAAACTTCGAACCTTTAATTAGAGTCATCTTAATTATTGAATTAGTATGTTGATTAATGAATAATTAGTAGGTTAATTGATTAACTTATAAAAAATAATTATATAAAAATCTAAATTTGTTTTTTAAATTTATGAATATAAATATATAATAGTATTAATAAAGAATCATTTTTTCCAATATAAATATTGAATTATATAAATATTAAAAATATATATATATAATATATTTTGGAACTTTAATATATAATAATATATTAACAATTATATTTTTGAAAAAAAAATATATTTTTTTAAATAAATTTTCGAATAGGGGGAGATATATAAATATATAAATATAATATTTAAAATAAATTTTTGTGAATAAAAAAATATAAATATATTAATAAAAATTATATTATGTAATATATAAATATAAATATAATTATATAAATTATATTTTAGAAATTTTAATTTTCGAATATAAAAATATAAATATATTTAAAAAATTATATTTTTTGAATATAAATATATAAATAAATATAAGAGGGAAAATTATATAAAATATATTTTAGAAAATATATTTTGTAATATATAAATATAAATATAAATATATATTTATATATCAAAAATTTTAATAAATCATTTGAAGAATATCATATATTTCAAAGAATATTTAAAAATTGTTTAGATTTTATTATTAATAATTTCTTGAAAAAATAAATATCTGATTAATTAATATTTCTTTAAATTTTTGTAGAAACATATATGGATTCAGTTAGTTACCATCCAGGTCCTATTGACGGATCCTTACTGACCCGACAGCAGGAGCATCGTTCGGAACATATGTGGAATGGAGAGGTATAAAAATTTTCAAATATTTATTGTCAGATTATAGGTATAAATATATTACCGTTATTATGTAATTTGTTTAACTGATATTATCATATAATTGTTTTCAGGTATTGCCTGATTTTCGCACACGCATCAACTACCGTGGATATTGGGATAAAGTTCAAAAATATCCACCACATCCAGATGTCTTGGCAGCAATTGTATCATCTGGTTTTCATGGCGTTTACCAGATTGGAGCGATTAAACATGATCCAGGATTGATTACTGCATTTGTGGAGAGATGGCGCCCGGAGACTCATACATTTCATTTTCGTTTTGGGGAGGCGACTATCACTCTGGAGGATGTTTATTATATACTGGGGCTGCCTACTATTGGATCTCCTGTGGTGCATTCATTTCGTCAGCAAAGTTTAGAAGAGAAGCGCCAGATGGTTGGTGATTTGTTAGGTGTCTACCCTGTTGGCAATGACGTGAATAGGGGTGGACTGAAGCTCACATGGTTGACAGATCATTTTGGTGCATGTGATCGGCTGGACGAGGATTCAGTTAATTTTG
>QRFB01004936.1:25823-42317 GCA_008931105.1 Oenanthe javanica | reverse complement strand
AACTCCAACAAGCCGAGCATGAAGAGCCTTCTGGACATCTTTCCGGTTTAGATAATTAACAGTCTCGTCTTCCAAGCATACATCTATTCCCTCAGAGACTTGCTGCAAGAATTAATTATGTGAACAGCATCATGATCACATGAAATACCACCTAGAATATAAGTGTCAAATGATGACTAATTAATTTTCAACAGATAGATTACCTGAGGATTAATAACCTTAGATTGAGCAAACACTGATGAAATGCAGACATCAAGCGTAACATCATATTTGTCCACAAACCTACTAGTTTCTCTGGTAACTTCACTCATCACCCTCGAACATAATGATGAAACTGAATCTCTATAATATTCACTTACATAGCGAGAATAGTTACATACAGAAGTAAAGATGTTGTATGTTGAATCTGATATTAGTCCATGAGACCAGAAGAATTCAGCCCTCGAATTAAAGTCTGTTGCATATTCTAAAACTGGATTTCCCAGCTTTAAAAAGAAAAGAGAATAAATTTAAAATACTTCTCTGGTGTAATTACTTCATGCAAATAAGGAAGCGTAATTAGTCACTCAAAATTGAATCCTCGAAATTATATATAATTTTAATTTTCAAAACAAAAAAATCTAATGATTACCATAATTCCTTTCAAATTGAATAACTTTTGCTTTTTATTGGATTGAATCATGAGCTCTGCAAGCTGAGGAATATAGTGACCTGGTAGTCAAGGGAAGGTCAATATTAAAAACAGAAAATATATCAAGAAATCGTTCTTGATAGGCAGAAAACTAATATATACCTGCATAGCTTTCTCCTGTTATAAACAACTCTCTCTGCCTATACTGGGGAAACTTCAAGAACCAGCGCTTCAAAAACACAAGATTTTCCCTGGCTTTAAATATCAAAAGTTGAACGAAGCTTCAGAAAAGGCATAAATTTAAAGTAATTGCACAGATTAGAAGGGTTTTCCTTAACCCTTCTAATCTGTGCAATTAACAAAACTGAATTCATGAACCCTGACACTTAAAAAAAGAAGAAGCCTTTTTTTAAGTGATTAATCAAAGGCTATTCATAGTTGGATCTTTTGATAAATGCATATCCTCTTTCAAGATTCTCAGAAAGAAGGATAAGCTTGTATATCTTTCCTTTACTAACTTTCTAAATCACTGTTCATGTTCCACTTGTGAAAAATAGTTCTTGAGAAAATAAAAAATGTGAAACACAAATTTACAAAAAAATGGAAATGTATGATGTAGACCTGTTATTTCATCATTCATTGTCATTGTAGATGAATCAGTTGAATAAGAGAACCCCACCCCTGCCGGAGTCTCCAAGTACAGCATATTTGCCTCTACAATATCAGATAAGAAACATAAACATATACATACATACATAAGCACATTGTCTTTGATTCAGAAGCAACCATTGTGCAAAAAACTTGGAACACTAATTAACCTCAGAAAGCTATGCTTTAAATTCTAATGATTGTACCTGAGTTCCAGCTGTAATCATTCTTAACCAAGACATCACCATTTGGTCTAAAAGGTCCATTCTCAGAAAATGCTCCAACACCTAAAGAAGAACAACCAGGCCCTACCAAAAATGTAAAAAACAAAATGCGAGTTTATATATACACATTATGATTAAAATTTTGAAGTAAAGATGGTTGAATTTTATACCTCCATTCAACCAAAGGACCAAAGGCTTGGAAACAGGATCAATCTCTGCTTCAACAAAGTAATAAAAAAGAGCTCTTTCTTTCTTGTGATTATCTACAGTAACATAACCTGAGAATTGTTGAAACCCAACTTGAGGTTGGCCAGGTAACTGTGTGATCTTGTCAGAATCAGACAATGAACACTCAATTTCTATGGAAGAAGAACAAAGAAGAAGAAGAAGAAACAGTAAATGAATCATTGGCATGCTTGAGAATATGAGAAATTTTTTTGAAACAAGAAAAGCCCTGGAGTGAGAGTGTTGGAATGTATTGTTGTTTCAGTGGAGAGCATGTAAGCATGGTCTATCAACTATCAAGTGGGGTGCACTAAACAAACAGCATGCTCAGCTTAGCTAGTCAGCTTGTTCTTTTCATTTTCTTCATTTATTATCATTATGATTTTTTTTGTTTTTGTTTTTTTGGGCCTGAAATGGAGAGTAGAGAGGATGAGATAATGGGTTGGTTTTTTAAATTTTGGGGTTACATGGGCTGACTCAGTATAGTGTGAGGTTAGGTTCTTGAAAGTGAAAAGAGAGAAGTATGGAATACTCTCAGGCTCAGCTGCTGCTTTTCTTGTATTTTTCTACAGAGACACATGACATTACAATTCTGTTGCTTTTTGGGGTCACATTTGGCTTCCCAATAAAATAAATACAAAGTGAAAAACCAACACATACCATTCACCCTTTTGATGTTTTTAGCATGAACAGGAGTATTTTCTATAGAAAGTGACTTTTATGAGGTTGCTTTCCATTTACCAGAACACATTTTGAAGGTGATCATTATTATAATACCATACCTTCAGATAAAACTATACAACTTCATCCTAATTATTAGAATGTACTGTAATATTATAAAATCTTAATAAAAGGTTTGAACTTATCAGAATTTCCGCGTCTACTCTTCAATCCAAAAAACAAGCTTTCGAATAAAAAAGAATATTAAAATATAATATAAGATCTCGGTAAATTTTCTTCGTGCTAATACTTTAAGTTTCCAGAGAACTCGTAACTTTAATGACTTTAAATTGCCAACTTTATTTAGTTTGGTTTCATAACTCTGGACATAAGAGACATAGATATATTATACATACAGATGAAAAATGTATACAAGCCAATCAAACATATTCATGGCCCCCCATCTATCTGTCTTGACTGTGCAATAATAGTAACAACAGATAAATTGAGTAAGATTTTTAAAAATGCAATCTTTGATTCTTTGGTTGCATCACCATATCTTTTGAATCTTAACCATGCATACCATCTGTTTTGTACAACATTTTCTTGATGTACTAATCTGAGGCCTGAGCATACACTTATTCTTTTTGACCTATGTGAAAAAAGCCTTTTAGTATAATAATTAGTCCACCACCCCACCATTATCAACTGCTAGCATTCTTTCACTTAGTTTTACTCACATTCAATAACCCCATCATAGCTTCTTTTAAAAACAAGGCCCCCCACCCCCACCATCTCTGATCTCTGATTAACAAAAACAGCAATTGACCTTTAGTACTATAAATAAAATAGTGTAAACACACACACACACACACATATGTGTGTGTAGTGTGTGTATAAAATTTGAAAAATTATTCTTCCACATTCATCAACTGGCACAGACAGGGACAGGCTAAAAATGTAATCCACTTTACTACACTAGCTGGATAGAGTTAGGCCCAAGTCCAACTATGAAGCCATTAGAAAGTTTAAGGGTTGATCCATAAGCAAGTGCAGAAAAAGTTATTTCACTGTTTCTTTTAAGGGCCACTTGTGAAGTGTAATCATATCATGTGCACTAGCTGTTATAAAGGGCCCTATGGATATTGACACAACATAGAAAAAATGAAAAATAAATATAAAACAGTCAATCAAAGGAATATACATTCCATTTCTTCGTCGGATAGTGTTTGTGTTTATATTTTCTTCTTCTTCTATTTTATCTCTTATCTTTTTGTCCATTTCCAACGAGTTATTAACTTATTATTACCAGCATGTGTTTCTTTGTAAATAAATTTTAAAGTATTACAACCTTTTTATTAAAAGCTTTTAATTTAGTTCTAAACAGGAGAAAAGCTGACCCTCACTGTAATTTGCATTGGTAAAGAGTATTTTACTTTGTCTACAGTAGCAGTAATATAAAAGTGTTTTCTTAAGACAAGACCCAGGACTGAATTCATACGCTTTAGAACTCGTTTGGCACACTTAAAAAAAATTGTTTATAATTTAAAATTATTCGGTAAAATGTTCATAAAGTTAATTTTAGATAAATTACCTAAAGTCACCCGCATTTTAAGTATAAAAAATGGATGACATTTTTGCAATAATAGAAATTGCACCGTTATATTTACAGAAATAACATTAATATTGTATTATAATGAATGCTAACTTTAGAGAGTTATCTAAAGATAACTTTAGGATCTTTAAACCCAATTATTTAATATAAAAAGTTAAAATTTTAATTTTAAATTAATATCTATTTAAATAATTTATTCGTAAGTTGTAACTTAAATTATACAAAAACTGCTAATAAAAGTAAAATTTAAAAATTGTATGATGATATTAATTTTTATCAAATTATATTAAAAAAATAAAATAAATTATTAAAAAAAATATACAATTTAAAATTGTTCACGAAAGATCTTCTTTTTTTAGTGGACAATGTTTGCAGGTATAGGCATATAAACAATTATTTTAAAGTATGCAATTACTAATTAGTTTTTTTTCTTTTACAAAAAGAGTCATCTAAAATGCATAAATCAAGATTTCATGAGCCAAAACATGCTTTACTTTTGATGATAAAATTGGGGAAAGCTAAGCTTCCTCCGGACTCTTCTTATCAATGTGGCTAGCTTTCAAGTGTGCTTGTCTGATGTCTCCTTTTTGACAACTTCAGGTTCACTACGAACAACCCGTTTACTTTCTCCTTATTCTTGCCGTTGGTATGAAAAACGATTACATTCATCTTTTTACGAGTATATTTTCAACTGAAACTGTACAGACATTCTTGTTCCATCTTCTCAAGAAAAATAATCAGATGTTACTGTTTGTTCACTTTTTAGGCTTTTACATTTTAAATAAGTAATATGCGAACACGGGGAATAAACCACTATTTTTGCAATGGGTATAAGAAGTCAGCTCTGACCACAGAAGATTTCTAAATCGGCACACAGCAAATTGTGGACAAGGACTCCTAAATATATATTACGTAGTACTTCTTACATGTAAAAGAACAAGTAGAGTTGTCAAAAAACCAAAAAAGACAGGACATCATTGTTTGGTGAAAATATCAAATAAGTCTTCAACTTGATAATATCACTTCTACTGAAAAAGGTTGGTAAAACTTTTACAAATTGGCAAAAGAAAGAAAGAAACAACAATTATAACAAAATCTATCACAAAGAAGCCTCTTCCNCCCACCATCTCTGATCTCTGATTAACAAAAACAGCAATTGACCTTTAGTACTATAAATAAAATAGTGTAAACACACACACACACACACATATGTGTGTGTAGTGTGTGTATAAAATTTGAAAAATTATTCTTCCACATTCATCAACTGGCACAGACAGGGACAGGCTAAAAATGTAATCCACTTTACTACACTAGCTGGATAGAGTTAGGCCCAAGTCCAACTATGAAGCCATTAGAAAGTTTAAGGGTTGATCCATAAGCAAGTGCAGAAAAAGTTATTTCACTGTTTCTTTTAAGGGCCACTTGTGAAGTGTAATCATATCATGTGCACTATCTGTTATAAAGGGCCCTATGGATATTGACACAACATAGAAAAAATGAAAAATAAATATAAAACAGTCAATCAAAGGAATATACATTCCATTTCTTCGTCGGATAGTGTTTGTGTTTATATTTTCTTCTTCTTCTATTTTATCTCTTATCTTTTTGTCCATTTCCAACGAGTTATTAACTTATTATTACCAGCATGTGTTTCTTTGTAAATAAATTTTAAAGTATTACAACCTTTTTATTAAAAGCTTTTAATTTAGTTCTAAACAGGAGAAAAGCTGACCCTCACTGTAATTTGCATTGGTAAAGAGTATTTTACTTTGTCTACAGTAGCAGTAATATAAAAGTGTTTTCTTAAGACAAGACCCAGGACTGAATTCATACGCTTTAGAACTCGTTTGGCACACTTAAAAAAAATTGTTTATAATTTAAAATTATTCGGTAAAATGTTCCTAAAGTTAATTTTAGATAAATTACCTAAAGTCACCCGCATTTTAAGTATAAAAAATGGATGACATTTTTGCAATAATAGAAATTGCACCGTTATATTTACAGAAATAACATTAATATTGTATTATAATGAATGCTAACTTTAGAGAGTTATCTAAAGATAACTTTAGGATCTTTAAACCCAATTATTTAATATAAAAAGTTAAAATTTTAATTTTAAATTAATATCTATTTAAATAATTTATTCGTAAGTTGTAACTTAAATTATACAAAAACTGCTAATAAAAGTAAAATTTAAAAATTGTATGATGATATTAATTTTTATCAAATTATATAAAAAAATAAAATAAATTATTAAAAAAAATATACAATTTAAAATTGTTCACGAAAGATCTTCTTTTTTTAGTGGACAATGTTTGCAGGTATAGGCATATAAACAATTATTTTAAAGTATGCAATTACTAATTAGTTTTTTTTCTTTTACAAAAAGAGTCATCTAAAATGCATAAATCAAGATTTCATGAGCCAAAACATGCTTTACTTTTGATGATAAAATTGGGGAAAGCTAAGCTTCCTCCGGACTCTTCTTATCAATGTGGCTAGCTTTCAAGTGTGCTTGTCTGATGTCTCCTTTTTGACAACTTCAGGTTCACTACGAACAACCCGTTTACTTTCTCCTTATTCTTGCCGTTGGTATGAAAAACGATTACATTCATCTTTTTACGAGTATATTTTCAACTGAAACTGTACAGACATTCTTGTTCCATCTTCTCAAGAAAAATAATCAGATGTTACTGTTTGTTCACTTTTTAGGCTTTTACATTTTAAATAAGTAATATGCGAACACGGGGAATAAACCACTATTTTTGCAATGGGTATAAGAAGTCAGCTCTGACCACAGAAGATTTCTAAATCGGCACACAGCAAATTGTGGACAAGGACTCCTAAATATATATTACGTAGTACTTCTTACATGTAAAAGAACAAGTAGAGTTGTCAAAAAACCAAAAAAGACAGGACATCATTGTTTGGTGAAAATATCAAATAAGTCTTCAACTTGATAATATCACTTCTACTGAAAAAGGTTGGTAAAACTTTTACAAATTGGCAAAAGAAAGAAAGAAAGAAAGAAACAACAATTATAACAAAATCTATCACAAAGAAGCCTCTTCCGGCTCCTGAGGAACTTTAGATTTGCCATTATGAAGCTTGATGGTCAAATTCCCTACGAGATGCTTCCCAGAGTTGTTGTTCTATACTCAACTTCCTCAGCTCTATTAAACCTCTTTCAACTGTGACAATGCATAACTTCATGACATGAGACTCACAAAAACAGCCACATTTATGATTCATTAAAATACTAGGAATATTGTTCCATTAACTAGTTTAGTGGAAATGTGTATATTTCCAATTACAGGAGACGGTCATTATTTGCAGAAACCATATTTACAGAGCTTCTCTTACATCAAGTTCAGTACAAAATCACCCATGTCAAATAAAAAACAAAATAAAACTATCCTAGAATCAAGTTGTATGAGGATCTCAACCTTCAACATTTCTTCCTTTAAGCAAAGATAAATATAACAGAAAAGAAAAGGGTAATGACTATTTGTATCAGTACTAGGAACTTGAAAGCATCAAGTGTCATGCAGATTAGTTGGATAGAGTCACTGGATTTGCTAGCAATGTTATATTATAAACAGAGGGAAAAGGGCAGGTCTTGTGAACCTGTAGTTTGTTGCGGAATGCATTAGGTAGGCATTAGCTAGTACTTTCTAGCCTACTTTATACAGTACTATCTTATAGCCTCTGGCCCTCTGCAAAANTGTCATGCAGATTAGTTGGATAGAGTCACTGGATTTGCTAGCAATGTTATATTATAAACAGAGGAAAAAGGGCAGGTCTTGTGAACCTGTAGTTTGTTGCGGAATGCATTAGGTGGGAATTAGCTAGTACTTTCTAGCCTACTTTATACAGTACTATCTTATAGCCTCTGGCCCTCTGCAAAGCACAGTTTCTTTTATACGTATTTATCAACTTAATATTAATATAAATATATATGCATTATAATTGTATTTTTTTATAGTTGTTCAGATTGAAATACTTTACCTTTTTTGATATATTTAAAACTAATAATAAGAATATTAAGTAATGCTATGGGTACAAAATTGGGTACAAAAAATTTGTCCCAAATAATGTGGCATAGGTGATGTGTCAATTTAGAAAGTTTTAATTGTTGAGATTTGTGTGAATACATTAGGGTCCATTACATTAAATAAAATTACAATCAATCACAATCTGACATGTGGCATTTGGGAAATATTTTTGTACACCATTTTGTACTCCTAGCATTACTCAATTTTAATATGTTTGAATATTATTCAATTCCTAAACATTTTAAGTGTTCGTAACTATAAATATTAGATTTAAATATATTGCTAAAGAGTATCGAACCTTTGACCTTCGGTAATACTGTTTATAAGATCCCTCCTATGCTTATTATATATAGGATATAATATAATTGTCTTTTTATTGGCCAAATTAATTTTTAGTGTAACATTCACACCATCTTTATACCTTACGATCCTTTTGTAGCATCTCTAAGATTTTCAAATAAAAGAAAATCATACTCTATTTTGTAACATGCTCCTGAAATTTTACAAGATTCATGGGAACAAGAAAACAAGAGAAGAGTTAAGGCCCAAGTACATATCGCACTTCTCATGCCCTACTTTCGAGTGGGATATACTAAGATTAAAAGTTTGGCTTGGCTTGGTGTCATGCAAAGTGAAAAATTATAATGGCTTAATCATCCACCAGGGTCCAGGCATAATATATTTCTTTTCCTTTTATACAACAATACTAGTGTAACCTTGAGGAAAGAATAATTTACCATCAACAGCATCATGTGATGTTGGTGGCTGCCCACTACGGCTTATCCAGAACTGAAGTCGGTCTTCTGCAATATCCTCTTCCACACCATGAACTTTAGCCCTTCTCCAAAAGTATGTAAGCCAAGCCTGAGGCAATAGATATAATGAGAATACTGGGCCTCAATTTATTAAAGGAAGTCGTCATTTAACATACAAATATTCTGACCAGGTAACTTTTCAAAGTACGTGGAGTAACAAAGAGCCACCAGCTTATACCAACCCTATTAAGATTTCTGGTGTGTCAATTTTTGAATACATGAGAGGAAACCAGATAGGGGAAAAAGACAAAACAAGGCTTTCGACCAAAGTGGCTGGTTTTGTAAAGTATTATTTTATCTTTTACTCAAGAGAATGATAGTGAAAATTTCGAAGTTGCGTTGAACCTGTTAGGTAAAAAATATTTAATTATATTCTATATATAATTAGCACAAGAGACTCATTGGGTTCGTGGAGGTTGGGGCCTGGGGGACCAATCCCGTATAAACAGACATATAAATGTAATATACATAGAAAATATATCATAATTTGAATAAAAATTTAGTTTAAAGAGACCTATACGGTTATACCAGAAAAACAAAAAGAAAAAACAAATCATAATTGTAATTGTAATAAAAAGCACCCATGCGGGTTATAAGCAAGTATTAAGTAATAAAGAGAAGGCCAAAAGTACACAATATTTAGTCACAATACTCTTTGCCAATGTGATGAAATCATGAAACTTGGTTAAAATATATACGTGCTAGGGTGGCCGTGAGTGTTCTGTACTCAGGCCCCAATGTTCATCATGCTCTTGACCCAAGAAACGTATGTATATTATCGGGAAAAACATATAAATTAAATTTGTAGCAACAAGGGATATAAAAAGTCTGCATAAAAGCAACAAACCTCTTTAAATAGAACATCCTCCGTCTCTTCTTTACTCAACTCTGCAATCATAAACAAAACAATTAGTAGTTAATAACACTAATTTATCTTCAATATAACGGTGGCAAACCTAAAAAATAATAATATAAAATTCGTGATAGCAAAGTGGACAACATGGTAGTGACTACAATGCACCCTGATTATGGATACTAGCTGTTTAGTCAAGTAATTGTATCTTCCAAAACTATCAGAATTTAAGAATTTATAAAACAAAATTCAACTTTACAAAACAATTTTGACAGAGACCGAGAAGGATATGGTAGGAAGAGGAAATAGTAATTTTTAGTTGATACTACTGGTATAATCGATAGTAAGAAGATAAAATAGGCTGCCATGTTTATAAAAATACTCAGATCTATGAAGGGACCCAGAAAGTTTTAATAAGACGGATATGAGAAGAAGATGATATATGTTGCAATAAGACAAGAATAAACATGATAAAAAACAAATATCACGGTAATACATCAGTTTATATTGTCACAGACAAATGGAATACATTGATTTTTTGTGGATACATTCATAGACCTTTATTTAAAAACTGAAGCAGAAATGGCACACACAAGTAGTGGATCTCACAAATGTCACATTCTAATTATATGCAAATTTAATGGATTTGTTTGGTAGACAAAAATATAGTAAAATTCACTAGTTAAATGCAAAGAAAATTTGGGTATACAGAACAGTACAAGAAGAAAAAAAAGAGAAAGTTCATCAACAAAGTATACAATCCATAATGATATAAGAACAGGAAATAAGAACAGGATAATGACAGGCTAGATCATATCTCTTACCACGGGCCTCTGTAAATTTGGGATCACTTGGTGATTTTAGATCTGTAACACAACAAAAGCAGAATTAATTAAGCTTATGTTACACACAAACAAGCACTGGTATTCAATACAAACAACAAAAACTAGGGACTCTATGTTACTCGGACACGGCTAGAAGTGTCCAACATGGATACGTGTCCAAGTATCGGACTCGGCAATATTTTGAAAAATATACATGTTTTTGGCCTAAAATAAGTGTCCAAGTCCGAGTGTCCATGTCCGAGTGTCGAGTGTCCGACACGGGTACTCGAAGGTAAAATGAAGAGTCCGAGTAACATAGACTAGGGTGATTGTTCAAACTAAGAGACTCGGGCCAGAGATTAATTGTGCACAGATGCCACTCGACTTCATAAAATTTCAAAGGACATAATAATTTAAAGCCAATATTGGATACCAAAAGAATCTCCTTCAAATGAGATAGACTACACTTCCTAGACATGATAATAATGACGGGTGAACTTCAGAAGCAAAACTGGTTTGAAAGGAATCTATTCATGTGTAATATCTAAATTATAGCCTAAATATTTTATTTTAAGAATTATATTTGCAATATAATTTTTATGTAATACAATTGTACTCACAATCTACTAACATATTTCAATTTCATTACCGCTCAAACTCTTTAATTTATTTAAAATTACAACTTATTAATATTAAAATAGTATTATTATTTTATCTATNTGGGTACAAAATTGGGTACAAAAAATTTGTCCCAAATAATGTGGCATAGGTGATGTGTCAATTTAGAAAGTTTTAATTGTTGAGATTTGTGTGAATACATTAGGGTCCATTACATTAAATAAAATTACAATCAATCACAATCTGACATGTGGCATTTGGGAAATATTTTTGTACACCATTTTGTACCCCTAGCATTACTCAATTTTAATATGTTTGAATATTATTCAATTCCTAAACATTTTAAGTGTTCGTAACTATAAATATTAGATTTAAATATATTGCTAAAGAGTATCGAACCCTTGACCTTCGGTAATACTGTTTATAAGATCCCTCCTATGCTTATTATATATAGGATATAATATAATTGTCTTTTTATTGGCCAAATTAATTTTTAGTGTAACATTCACACCATCTTTATACCTTACGATCCTTTTGCAGCATCTCTAAGATTTTCAAATAAAAGAAAATCATACTCTATTTTGTAACATGCTCCTGAAATTTTACAAGATTCATGGGAACAAGAAAACAAGAGAAGAGTTAAGGCCCAAGTACATATCGCACTTCTCATGCCCTACTTTCGAGTGGGATATACTAAGATTAAAAGTTTGGCTTGGCTTGGTGTCATGCAAAGTGAAAAATTATAATGGCTTAATCATCCACCAGGGTCCAGGCATAATATATTTCTTTTCCTTTTATACAACAATACTAGTGTAACCTTGAGGAAAGAATAATTTACCATCAACAGCATCATGTGATGTTGGTGGCTGCCCACTACGGCTTATCCAGAACTGAAGTCGGTCTTCTGCAATATCCTCTTCCACACCATGAACTTTAGCCCTTCTCCAAAAGTATGTAAGCCAAGCCTGAGGCAATAGATATAATGAGAATACTGGGCCTCAATTTATTAAAGGAAGTCGTCATTTAACATACAAATATTCTGACCAGGTAACTTTTCAAAGTACGTGGAGTAACAAAGAGCCACCAGCTTATACCAACCCTATTAAGATTTCTGGTGTGTCAATTTTTGAATACATGAGAGGAAACCAGATAGGGGAAAAAGACAAAACAAGGCTTTCGACCAAAGTGGCTGGTTTTGTAAAGTATTATTTTATCTTTTACTCAAGAGAATGATAGTGAAAATTTCGAAGTTGCGTTGAACCTGTTAGGTAAAAAATATTTAATTATATTCTATATATAATTAGCACAAGAGACTCATTGGGTTCGTGGAGGTTGGGGCCTGGGGGACCAATCCCGTATAAACAGACATATAAATGTAATATACATAGAAAATATATCATAATTTGAATAAAAATTTAGTTTAAAGAGACCTATACGGTTATACCAGAAAAACAAAAAGAAAAAACAAATCATAATTGTAATTGTAATAAAAAGCACCCATGCGGGTTATAAGCAAGTATTAAGTAATAAAGAGAAGGCCAAAAGTACACAATATTTAGTCACAATACTCTTTGCCAATGTGATGAAATCATGAAACTTGGTTAAAATATATACGTGCTAGGGTGGCCGTGAGTGTTCTGTACTCAGGCCCCAATGTTCATCATGCTCTTGACCCAAGAAACGTATGTATATTATCGGGAAAAACATATAAATTAAATTTGTAGCAACAAGGGATATAAAAAGTCTGCATAAAAGCAACAAACCTCTTTAAATAGAACATCCTCCGTCTCTTCTTTACTCAACTCTGCAATCATAAACAAAACAATTAGTAGTTAATAACACTAATTTATCTTCAATATAACGGTGGCAAACCTAAAAAATAATAATANTGTTCAAACTAAGAGACTCGGGCCAGAGATTAATTGTGCACAGATGCCACTCGACTTCATAAAAGTTCAAAGGACATATAATAATTTAAAGCCAATATTGGATACCAAAAGAATCTCCTTCAAATGAGATAGACTACACTTCCTAGACATGATAATAATGACAGGTGAACTTCAGAAGCAAAACTGGTTTGAAAGGAATCTATTCATGNGTGTCCAACATGGATACGTGTCCAAGTATCGGACTCGGCAATATTTTGAAAAATATACATGTTTTTGGCCTAAAATAAGTGTCCAAGTCCGAGTGTCCATGTCCGAGTGTCGAGTGTCCGACACGGGTACTCGAAGGTAAAATGAAGAGTCCGAGTAACATAGACTAGGGTGATTGTTCAAACTAAGAGACTCGGGCCAGAGATTAATTGTGCACAGATGCCACTCGACTTCATAAAATTTCAAAGGACATAATAATTTAAAGCCAATATTGGATACCAAAAGAATCTCCTTCAAATGAGATAGACTACACTTCCTAGACATGATAATAATGACGNCATTGATTTTTTGTGGATACATTCATAGACCTTTATTTAAAAACTGAAGCAGAAATGGCACACACAAGTAGTGGATCTCACAAATGTCACATTCTAATTATATGCAAATTTAATGGATTTGTTTGGTAGACAAAAATATAGTAAAATTCACTAGTTAAATGCAAAGAAAATTTGGGTATACAGAACAGTACAAGAAGAAAAAAAAGAGAAAGTTCATCAACAAAGTATACAATCCATAATGATATAAGAACAGGATAATGACAGGCTAGATCATATCTCTTACCATGGGCCTCTGTAAATTTGGGATCACTTGGTGATTTTAGATCTGTAACACAACAAAAGCAGAATTAATTAAGCTTATGTTACACACAAACAAGCACTGGTATTCAATACAAACAACAAAAACTAGGGACTCTATGTTACTCGGACACGGCTAGAAGTGTCCAACATGGATACGTGTCCAAGTATCGGACTCGGCAATATTTTGAAAAATATACATGTTTTTGGCCTAAAATAAGTGTCCAAGTCCGAGTGTCCATGTCCGAGTGTCGAGTGTCCGACACGGGTACTCGAAGGTAAAATGAAGAGTCCGAGTAACATAGACTAGGGTGATTGTTCAAACTAAGAGACTCGGGCCAGAGATTAATTGTGCACAGATGCCACTCGACTTCATAAAAGTTCAAAGGACATATAATAATTTAAAGCCAATATTGGATACCAAAAGAATCTCCTTCAAATGAGATAGACTACACTTCCTAGACATGATAATAATGACAGGTGAACTTCAGAAGCAAAACTGGTTTGAAAGGAATCTATTCATGTGTAATATCTAAATTATAGCCTAAATATTTTATTTTAAGAATTATATTTGCAATATAATTTTTATGTAATACAATTGTACTCACAATCTACTAACATATTTCAATTTCATTACCGCTCAAACTCTTTAATTTATTTAAAATTACAACTTATTAATATTAAAATAGTATTATTATTTTATCTATACTAATTAAATTTTATTACTATACTACATTATTATAACCAAAATATTAAAAATTTGGTAGTTGGTTGGTCAATGTTTGAGTCAAGCTATTTATATTTTACTAATTTTATTAATCATTATTAGATTATAATTATAATGGGTCTAAATTTAAAAACATAAACATAAAACACTATACTAATGAGACTTGAAACACATAATATAAATATGATTCATAATAAATTTATCTCATGCACAACATTACATAAAAAAATATAGAAAAAAGTAATAATAAAATAAAGTAAATTATCACATTAAATTAAATATTTAAATCATATAAAATAATTTATATATAATTTATTAATCTTGCCAGTGCAAAGCAAGGGTTATAAGCTAGTTTTATTATATTTACACATATACATATACATATAATAACCTTTCGTTTCAGGATTCTAATTTTATCAAATTAGAATTCATACAGTCACATTTCCACGAATCAGACACGCAGCTGACAACTGAATACTAATAAAATTTACTACTGACAATGGCCATACCAGAAGAGGACTGCCGAATCAAATTAGGACGTCGGTGTTGAGCCAGTGCCAGCACAACAGCATCTTCAACCTACCAATATTCATACATAATACACAACAATCAGTAGGAAAACTGTAAAATAGTTTAACAAATAAACATTTTGGTGCTACAAAGGAATATAGCAATTCTTATACTTGGACTTGGTACATTATACATTATAGTGACATTCAAAGCTCCTCTTCTCTATGTGACATCTTTCTTTCATTCCTTTCTCACACAAAATATGAAAAACACAGACACACCCTTAATTGTAAGAAAACTCCAATTTTCAAGTTCACGTCACATATATTATCTATGTATATAAATATATTACTACCTTACAAAATATTTCAATACATATCACCCTACTTTAAAGGTTCTTTCTACTATGATGTCCAGTATATTAAATTTTGAGTCCAAATAAGTCTTGAAATTCAATTTCCTGCAGAAGGTTCTAGCTCCACTAATCTACAAATTACTGATATAAATAATATAATTAGGTAGTGTTGCTAATTTGTGAAATTCAAGATCAACCCCAAGTCAATAAAATTATTATATAAATCATAATTATACCAAATTATCGAATATGTATTAGTAATTATAGCTTTGTAAATACAAATAATGTTAATTCAAAGTAAAAAAAGTTCAAGAAAGTCTAAAACTTCAGATGGAGAGTATAAATGAGTCATCATCTATCTCCGACTACATAGTGCCATCACATGTTCATTATTCATATTTGCAGATAAAATAAGCCTAAGAGTTATATGAAAGATATTAAGCTTTAAGGCAAAAGACAAACCTTTAAAGAAGCTAATTCCCTAAGGCCCATTTCAACAGAAAGCATGCTCTCAATATTTCCTTCTCCGGATAAATCACTGAAATCACGAACAAGGTTGCTCCTCTCTGAATCATTGCCACCTGCTTACATTACATCCTTACCTGCTCAACCATATAGATGCAAGTAAACAGTGTATATTATACTACAAAAGTGAGAGGGACGCACCATCCCAAGACTCTTCCTTGGCTTTTTGTCCAGCAGATATAATAACTTCAAAGGGAAGAGGCGCAAAAGATGACCAATGTTCATGCTTAGAAACAGCAATATCTGCACAGATGCCTGTAGAGAAGTAAGACAGCACAAATTCATTGAGAAAATCACAAGAAATATAACCCAATCAAGAGCATATCAGCATATATAAACATCTATAAACAAGCAAACCTACAGAAAGATATTTTACAATTTAGAAGTGCCAACTAACATTACAGCGACCAAAATCCCAGAGATTAGATTACTATTAAGTACTGACTAAAGTTACTACAACTTAACCCCCCCCCCCCCC
>QRFB01004936.1:10732-22251 GCA_008931105.1 Oenanthe javanica | reverse complement strand
TCACCTCGTCACGAAGGGCAGAAGCTTCGTGCTGGTTTCCTGTATCTTTCAAGTCTACATTTCCTCGATCTGCTGTAAACCTACAGCATATGCAACATTAGTAAATCCGACTACTTAACTTGCAGCATACATTATATTAGACAGTGGCACCTTCAATATGTGCAAAAATCAAAAATTGTACACAACAAAACTTGCAACTCTTACTGGCAGCCTGAAAAAAAAAATTCATGCCCCAGGTGATGCCAAGAAAAGAGTAGATCATTTTCTTAGATGGTCCTCATCCGTTCTTGCATATTATACTATATCCTATATTCCTATATATAATAAGCTTTAGAGGGATCTTATTCAAGAGAGTAAATTAAGGTTTTTGACTTCCCGCAAATACAAAAAGTTAACCAATAAATTTATTCATTGTTAACAAGAAATAAATAATAAATTTGAATATATATATATATATCATAAGAAAACAATAATATAATTAACTAATAAAAATATTAATGAAAGGAAAGTGCATTGCATAGGGTATAAACTAGTATTACATTAAAGATATAGTGGCAGAAAACTTGATGTTTAAATGGACAACTTCATAACAATAAAATTCAATATATTCACTTCTCTCATAGAGTTTTCAAGACTTCACTATATTGGTTAATCATACCACTTATTTAATCTAGGAAGGCATAGACTGAATTGGGGATTTTTGGAAACTGGATATCACAAACAAACCATGGTAAATTATGATAACATATATTACAAACCATCTGAATCTCAATGCAACATCTTCCGGTCGATAGGAAAGGAAGGGGAAGAAAGAACCGGCTTCTCTTAGTTTAATTTTTCAAGAACAGGTCACATAAGTGTAAGATATTCAGAGATAAAATATTTCAGTTTAGGTAGTCCGTGTATGACTGTATGATACATCATAGGTGACAAAATTACCAAAAACTTTGTAGCTTTTAGCTTTTTTCTATCTGAACTTCTTTAAGAATATAATAAACAAGTTAGAAAAGTAAAATTATGTATCATCAACTTGTGTTACCAACCTATAAACATGAAAAAAAATAGTACAAGACACCTTAATAACATATATCGAAAACCTAAGTTTTTCTTTCCTTTCTTTAAACTAATTGTAACACTATGTTCCAGAGATTTTTTTGAAAGAAAGAGAGAGAATTATTTTCTTTAACTTGTTCCCGACTGATTTTTTAGAAGGAAAGGAAANTCACCTCGTCACGAAGGGCAGAAGCTTCGTGCTGGTTTCCTGTATCTTTCAAGTCTACATTTCCTCGATCTGCTGTAAACCTACAGCATATGCAACATTAGTAAATCCGACTACTTAACTTGCAGCATACATTATATTAGACAGTGGCACCTTCAATATGTGCAAAAATCAAAAATTGTACACAACAAAACTTGCAACTCTTACTGGCAGCCTGAAAAAAAAAATCATGCCCCAGGTGATGCCAAGAAAAGAGTAGATCATTTTCTTAGATGGTCCTCATCCGTTCTTGCATATTATACTATATCCTATATATAATAAGCTTTAGAGGGATCTTATTCAAGAGAGTAAATTAAGGTTTCTGACTTCCCGCAAATACAAAAAGTTAACCAATAAATTTATTCATTGTTAACAAGAAATAAATAATAAATTTGAATATATATATATATATATATATATCATAAGAAAACAATAATATAATTAACTAATAAAAATATTAATGAAAGGAAAGTGCATTGCATAGGGTATAAACTAGTATTACATTAAAGATATAGTGGCAGAAAACTTGATGTTTAAATGGACAACTTCATAACAATAAAATTCAATATATTCACTTCTCTCATAGAGTTTTCAAGACTTCACCATATTGGTTAATCATACCACTTATTTAATCTAGGAAGGCATAGACTGAATTGGGGATTTTTGGAAACTGGATATCACAAACAAACCATGGTAAATTATGATAACATATATTACAAACCATCTGAATCTCAATGCAACATCTTCCGGTCGATAGGAAAGGAAGGGGAAGAAAGAACCGGCTTCTCTTAGTTTAATTTTTCAAGAACAGGTCACATAAGTGTAAGATATTCAGAGATAAAATATTTCAGTTTAGGTAGTCCGTGTATGACTGTATGATACATCATAGGTGACAAAATTACCAAAAACTTTGTAGCTTTTAGCTTTTTTCTATCTGAACTTCTTTAAGAATATAATAAACAAGTTAGAAAAGTAAAATTATGTATCATCAACTTGTGTTACCAACCTATAAACATGAAAAAAAATAGTACAAGACACCTTAATAACATATATCGAAAACCTAAGTTTTTCTTTCCTTTCTTTAAACTAATTGTAACACTATGTTCCAGAGATTTTTTTGAAAGAAAGAGAGAGAATTATTTTCTTTAACTTGTTCCCGACTGATTTTTTAGAAGGAAAGGAAATGAAACTAAAGATTTGGGAGGAAATTCCTTATATAATTTGTCCCAAAATTTTCTCCCCACTTTTTGAAAGATTTGAAGAGAAGAAAATAACCCATTTTCTCTTCCTTTCTTTTCTTTCCTGAACTCGGGAGCACAACCTAAAAGTTCAGCATAAAAGAAACTTTTTCTTTCCTGAACTCGGGAAAATAACCTAAAAGTTCAGCATAAAAGAAACTTATTATAGCAAAAACATATATATAATACATGCTCAAAAGAGTATCATGATATTTAAAAAACAATGATAGAAGTGAATGGTAAGCAAACTCGTCACCTATTATCTCGTTGTCTATTACTTGGTGGTTCTATTGGAGGAACTGCAACAGGGGTCCTCAAAGAAGTTCTACTGGGTTTCGCAACCTGTGCTGAGCGAACAGATGTTGGTCTTCCTGTTGAAGTTGAACGAACCGGAGGAGCATGATCCATAAAGTTCCGACCTAACTACATATGAGAATGCACAATTCAGTACTGAACATGCAACAAGTTTTTTAATTTCAAACAAACATACATAATCATATATTGAGGAAGGGCCCCAAATGGATCTTATACTATATTTTAACATTCCCCCTCACTTGAAATCCCATTTTTTGGATTGAAGAGTGGATCACAGACACTCATCTTCGGGTCATAATTTTTGCCTTCGCGTCCATTATAAATTGTGAGAATATTGGGTGGCAGGGAGTCGAACCTTAGACCCCTCCCGCATAGAGCTCTGATACCATGTTGAGTAACTAGCTAATCTAAAACCTTAAGATGTTCGAGGAAGGGCCCCAAATGGATCTTATACTATATTTTAACAACTTTAGCAAATGATAAATATGATGACAAGTCAGTTTCGAAAAATACACAAACAAGAAGCAACACAATTATATAGCAGCATTTCTATCCATAATGAATAACTCGGTAAAAAGACAGCATTGTGTAGGATCCTAAGTAATAAGAAGCTAGATGATTATATAATGGCATCATTCTTATTGATAAAGTAATAAGAAGCTACACAATCACAATGTTATCATTTCTATCGACTATTGAATCGAAACAAAACAGAAGAACAACAGATTTACGAAACAATACCGCAGGGGAGGGAGCTCGATTAGGCTTGGCAAGCGAAAAAACAGCACCAGTATTACCATTAGTAGCACCGTTATTAGGCTTCAAATTACTACTAGAAAACGAAGGAGCACCGAAACGAAACCCTAGATCATCATCTTCTTCATCATCATCGGTCGTTTGCGACGCCATAACCTGCGCCAATCGCTGCGCAGCTGCTTTGGCCGCAAAATTCTGCGTGCGCTTGATGCTTGACATTCCGGCGGCCGGAGAGAGCCGAGATTGAGGATGCGCCGGCGACCTCGCCGGAGATAATGATCCGGTGCTGCTTGAGCCTCCACTCCACTGTCTTGAGTGCGCCGGACTGCCGTTTCTTATCCGATCCATGTGTGTGTGTGAGGAGGATAAAAATGAGACGGGGCTATATATAGGGGAGCTAGGATCTAGTGGAAATAAAAGTTGTGTGTGTGAGAGAGATTGAGATTTGGGATTTTACGAGTTTTTCGGGGCCGAGTCAAAGTTGATTCAACTCGGGCCGGAGAGGCTGGTGAAGACAGTAAAATTAAGTGCAGTAAAATTAACGCTTCCCGGGTCACCGGGTTAAATGTTAGAAATACTAGCATAAATTAATTACTATATGTTGGCTAAATATAATACTATAATTAATTAATTATATAGAAAATTTTGATATAATCGTATTAAACCTTCAATGGACACTTAATTATATAATTTTAAAAAATTAAGAATTTTATTCTTTTATTATATGAATTAATTATTAAAGTAGAATAACTTTTTGATAGGTGTAGTTTTAAAGTACTAATAATTATATTTTAATTATATATTGTATTATATTATATTATTATAACTGAATATACTAATAATTTATAGTTAATTAATATTACAGAATTTTAGGATTTTAGTCTAGTGAAGTACTCCATTAAAATATAAATCAGAGACCTATATATAATGTAATAATTTTGTAATATATTACAAGTAGGATAATATATATAGAATATATGCTTTTTCAGTTACCGAATCATTTGATATATAACACCTAAATTGTATTAATAATATATTAAAATAGCGTTTTCTAAAAATATTTTTTCTATATAATATTTTTTTTAATATGATTTCTTAAATTTTATTTTCAAAAATATGAAGTACAGCTTGTGCAAGGTCAAATGCAACTTTTTTTCAAAGTTAATTTAAGTGACAACCAGAAGTACAAAGTGATTTAATATGAATCAATCTCGAAATTAATTTTTCAAAAAATATAATAAAATTACATTTTGGATTACAAAAGTTGTCATCGTATTTTTGAAAATGAAACTTTAAAAACATTATTTTTAGAATGATTTTTAAAAGGGATAGTATTTTTAAAAATAATATTTTGAGTAATTTTCCTAAGATTTAAGACAAAATTAAGATTATCAAAATACGACTAATTGTCAAGGATTTTACATCCTAAAAATACAATAATTTTTTTTCTCAATCATATTAAAAATTTATAATTCTAATATTCACATATAAAAATACAAGTCTAGAGTTATAAATAATCTGTGTATTAGTTATATAAAAAAAGTACTAATTTTTTGATGGGTACGGGTGTACGACCCTAAAGTGTGGATAGTGATACTCTAAATTTGATTTTATGTGAAGTCCTGTTATTTTATTAATTATTTAATTTAAAATTTTCCATTTTGATTTAGTTTTGCTAACTATTATTTTTTCTTAAATGTATAAAATTAAATCACCATTAAATTACTCATTTCGCTTCAATATGATAGTTTTTTCGATAAATTTCACACATATTAAATTTTTTTAAATACAATACTCTTATCTATTGTAATTACATCACTTGGAAAAAATATAGCTATTTTTTTAAAAAACACTAGTTACAAAATTGAAAATATTTAAAAGTATTGTGTGAGTCAATACTAATCAACATTAGAAATACAAGACATAAAAATAAATTTGTAAAATATTTGATAAAATTATATTAAATTAAGAGTAGGATACATATTGAGAGAAATTTTATTTTTACAAAAAAGAATAACTCATTGAAGCGGAGGTAGTATTCTAAATAATATTAAATATATGTTGTTATTAAAATCATTAAATAGATGATGCCTTGGTTCCTAATTTAAAAAATCGTGCCTTGTCAATTAAGGTTTAATTTATGTCCCACCGGATCATGTTCATCCAAACTCAGACCTTACTTACTAGTTACTACTGCCAATGATCATCGTCACAGTGCAACAATTCTTGTTCAAAATGTTGGGCCTAAAGCTTATTATAAACTTTTTGCACAATTATCATGTTTCAGAACGAACAGTGGCATGTTTTAAGTCTGGGGTGGACACAAGTGAAATTTTGAAGTTTTTCTCTTTCTTTTTCCGTGTGAATGAAACTATAAAAAAGCTCATAATGCCATCTGAATATCACATTACTTGGAAACTATCTTCTTGTACAATAGGCACTGCCATAGCATTACTCTTTGAANTCATAATGCCATCTGAATATCACATTACTTGGAAACTATCTTCTTGTACAATAGGCACTGCCATTACTCTTTGAATTNTTCTTTTTCCGTGTGAATGAAACTATAAAAAAGCTCATAATGCCATCTGAATATCACATTACTTGGAAACTATCTTCTTGTACAATAGGCACTGCCATAGCATTACTCTTTGAATTATACAAATGTTAACCCAACACACTTTTATTAAGGATTCGAATTCGAGTCGATCCAAATTTAACGAATTTTACTCAAACATAACTTCTTTTCTTTTTATGCTAATGAGGGACAAGAGCCCCAACAAACAAAGAAAACTAACTAGAAGGCCACGACACTCCGGCTAATACAACCCCTCGAACATAACTTGCTTGACTCGGAACTTGATTTAAATTCTATTTGATAATATAATTTAGTAATATATTTATTAGATTGGGCTCTCATCTACGTTTATAAAAATATTTTAATATTTCGAGTAATTCAAACTCCATTTGAACTCGACCCAAATAATATATTTGAAGGTAATTTAATGGACTGGACTATAATATTAGGTTGGACTTTCTCATGGATTCATAAAAATACTCTAATATTTTTAGCACCTCAAACTCGAATCGGGCTCGAAAACTCATTAACAAGCTAAAATCAAATACCGTTTATACACACAATTTCTAGGCAGGATAAATTTTAAACTCTTACTCGATAAAAAATACTCGAATTCGATTCGACTCGTTTTGAATTCCAACCCTACTTTTATTGTCTTTATAAATATTAAATAATCAATATCAACTTTTGTCCGTCATCAGTTGACGAATTTAAACAGGCCATACGGTGATATTTTGTATGTGCACAGAAGAGTTGCATTGCTTTGCTGGTGCATATGGGGGGAGGGTATGAAAATGTGTTGTGCAAAATCAAACATGCATAACTCAGACTGCAGATTAATGAGCTCCATGACACAGACTTATGTGGAGATTTAAAACAACTACGAACTTTCTTAACTTCTCGTTGTTACTATTATATTCACCAGCTTCGGCAGCTAAAAATAATTGCCAGTGTACATAAATACAGCTTCAGACATAAATACAAGTGAACTAAAGCTTCCATGCAGGAATAATGGAGGAAAGAAAAATAAGAAGGATCCTTTCACAAGTTGAATACACTCATATGGGTAATTGACCCTATTATACTGCAAGTTCATAATCACTCTTTATCGATAATACCCAGTGAAGGATTTAAGATGCACATGGTCGCAGCAAATGCATAGATCATATAAGATTAATAGTGAAGGAGACATAAGGATAGGCATCAGAATCACCTCCAAAAGCACCCATGCCTCCTTCATCATCAACTTTCCAGAATGTGCTGCAGTTGCATTTCCAAAACATTAATCAACAAACAAACCAGAATCCAGATGTTCTGGCAGAAACCAGAATAAAATTCATATGGTTCAGGGACCACTATAAAGCGGGTCACGTATTTAACTCAGATCTCCATGGGGAAATAAACTCAAGAGGGAGATTTATACAGCATGTCTGGACTAAGAAAGATTATACAGACATTGAGTCTAAGACCATTTATGGCTACCCAAAAGTTGGGAATGGCGGTCTGAACTACATGGAGAGCTCAAGAGTTGTCTGCTCCCTTGAAAGTTAAAACCTTATATGGAGATTCTTTAGCAAATTGAAATAGACTTGCTTGACGAGCTTCATCGTGGGTCATTTAACATGAGTACACAACTATGCCTAAAGTCACTTACAGTAAAACCTCGATAAATGAATATTCAATAAATTAATAACCTCGATTAAATAATAATTGTTTCCGGTCCCGACTTGGGCCAATGGGATAAATTAATATTATCGCTAAATGCATAAGATAATAATTTTTGGAGAAATCCTTTAAGGCCCTATATAAATATAAAATAATAATTCATTAAAAATATTAATTTTTTCATATATAACACAAAATACTTAAATATTTTCTAGACAACTTTACTAAAATATGTGTCAATAGTTGACTGTTTCTGCTTTTCGTGAGAATCAAATTCAATTTCATCCCTAATTATAGGAAGGACATAGAGTATATCCTTAATTTTTGTATGAATTATAATAGTTTTGATCTGCATTATCTAGTACACGTGTTTAGTTTTATAATAAAATTGTTAATCCTCTCAATGAATCGTATTAGAATTTACGATCATTAATTTTATTTTTGGTAGATGAATCAATTAATTAACACCCGTACCAATATATATAATTTATTATGGCTATTCATATGCATACGGTATTGGGTTTTGAATAAAAAAAATTATTTGATACAATATGAAATATTGTGTAAATTAATAAATATTAATTTATTGATAAAATAATAAAATATTCATTAATCGATAAACTAATAACCTCGCTAAAATAATAAATTTTCCCGGGCCCAAGAATATTAATTTATAGAGGTTTTACTGTAGCATCCTAGTTTCTTTTGTAAAACCAGTTAATCTACAGTGACAGTTTATCATGTCTAGTCTGCGCTTCAGGGTTTCTATATGAAGTCAACATAAAAAACTATGATATGATGACAATATATTATTTGAATTTCACGGGTACCTGTTTGAACTGTCTGATAGTCCCTCTAATATTGAACGAACTTTCTTCTCACTTTTCACGGATGGTGACAATACAACAGACTGAAACAATACAAAACTACTCTATAAGCTGATGAACACAGAAAAATACTGAATGAAGAACAATGCAAAAGGAAGACTATATAAAAAAGTGCATTTCAATTACCAAAAATGTTGGTGGCAATCCATATCTTAGAATGCTCTCTACAGACACACGTACGGCACAAAAGTGCATCCAGGAGGTGAAAACCTGCAAGAGATGCAATTAGTCCGACAGTTCTATGATGTATTTGCAATTACCCAGACAGAACTCCAACAAAAGAACTATATAATTCATTAACCAGGTAAAAATGGGTGTTAGTGTGATAAGGTATAATGGTTATCGCTTATTTTCCAGNGGGTGTCAGTGTGATAAGGTATAATGGTTATCGTTTATTTTCCAGATGAGAGTCATATGGTACCTCCCCGTAACTGGCATAGCACCACTGGAGGAGAGAGCTCCTCAAAGTATCCTGGTCTTGCAGCAGTTTTTCAAGCTCCTGCTTCCGAGACTCTTGTGTCTCCGAGTTATATTCAAAGTCTCGTACCTATATCATATGTTTTATTTATCATGTGATCGAAAAACAGTATTATCTGCCAAGATTAATACATTTAATGAATGTGCAGATTCTTTACGTTAGTAGCCAAGTGGAAATTGGATCACTATGATGATAGATTGCTGTTTTACAGTACTATAAAGAAATGAACAGAAGGATTAACTTACTTGGAAACCTCTTTCACGTGCCTTGGTCCTAAAATTGTCAGCATCGCGACTGAATAATGTAACAGTATAAAGAGCATATTCATTGTCCTCGTGTAGCAACTTTGATGATCTGGGGACCTATAACAATAATCAGTTATCAGAATCTAAATTTCTATTTAGACCACCATATATTGTGCACTCAGGAAGGATAAAGGACTAATCATATACATTTATACTTACTTTAAAGAAAGATTGATAGAGGATTAGTATTTAGAGTTTCATAAAATGAAGCAATAATAGATTAGCAGGCCAAACATAACTTAATAACTTCACACCAAATAAAGACTTTACCACATAAGTTGTGAGTGTCTCATAACTTGACAACCAATCTTTCTGTGAATACTTGGAGACTACAGCAAGGAGAGTCACTAGATGTTCTGTTGTGATAAGATCCTGAGGCTTCACAATATTTGACAGATCGCGAACAGCTAAACTGAAAAAAAGCAAGGAGATAAAAGGAGAGGAGAAGTTAATGAAATAATCCAAAAAATATAGTGCAATGTGATAACTTGTTCAACCTTCATTATCAATCTACCTCAATGCTTACAAATACTTGGGATGCAAAAGATTCAGATAACATTTTCTTCATTATAATAATAATATACTACCTGAACGAAACAAATTTCTTCATTTTTTGAGTCAAGTGACAAAGACACGGAAATGTCAACTTGTTCATGACCAAATACAGACAAAAGCTAGCTAAGGACATGCATAACCTATATTCCGAATTCTAAATTCAAAACATTTGAACATGATAAAGCTGACACAGATGCATACCTTCCAGTTTGCTTCCTGTTTATGGCATTAAGTTGACTACGCACATTGTTATACTCAGCAACCCGAACCTAGTATAACAAAACCAGAAATAACTAAGATTCTCATATAAGACTTCAATGTATATAATTGAACAAAAAAAATGGCTAGTAGCAGAGTGCCACATTTTTCACACTAAAACATGTAAGCTAACAAAAGCAGAATACAATCTTTTGTTAAGGTAGTACATGTCCAAAGTACAGCAGGACAGCCATTAGTAAATAGTATAGACATGCAGACGACAGTTATGTACTTTATATTTTTTTTTTCATGACATACAAGTATACAATTACCGCTATGTTTTGAACAAACAATATCTAGGCATATATCAGCACACAACAATATACCATGTGATTTTTGGAATGTAAATCACTACAGCAGTACATAATGGAACAAGCTGGCAGAGGAGCTGAAAATGAAGCTCCATTTGGTATGTTTAGCATATGAAAAAGAAAACAACTTTGAAATACACATGTACTGGCTATACAGCGAAAAAAATGTCCAAACTCCAATATACTTCATGATCAATATTAAACATTTCTCATCTTTATACAATGTTCCAACTTTGGAAGAATATCAGTTATAAATCACGGCAGTGAAAATATAAGATGCACCAGTCAGCCTTCCCAAAGTCTAAACTTGTCTTGACTTGGAAATTTTCACTGGATTTTTCTTACAAATAACTTTCAACCATAATTAATATAAAAGATAAAAACCTAATTTAATTTATCTATACTATATTATTAAAGCCGCAAGGACAAATGTTTGGTCCGTCATCGGTCTGGCCCTTTTGTATCTCACTCAATCAATTTCAAACACATTCTTTTAATCAATAAACAACCATGTTTTAATTTCCTCATTAGTCAACCTCTTTAATTTATTTAATATCATGATTTATTAATTAAAATTTATGAATATTAAAATAATATTATTATTTTATTTATATTAATTAAATTTTATTATTGTGCTCTATCTATATTATATATACTTTTATATTATATTACTCTAAATGAACTTCTTTTTTAATTAGAATATAGAGTTGTACTCACATCTAATAGCATGTTTCAATTTTCTCATCGCTCAAACACTTTAATTTATTTAAAATTGCAATTTTATAATAAAATTTTTTGAATATTAAAATTATATTAATATTTTATATATATTAAAACATACTCTTTTATTTAAATTTTAATTAAAATATTTTCTAATATATTCGAAACTCTTTTTATTAATAAAAATTTATTAAT
>QRFB01004935.1:0-42326 GCA_008931105.1 Oenanthe javanica | reverse complement strand
AGTTGTCTGTTAATCTGTCTAGTATTGCTTACCTTTGTGCATATTAACTCTTGAATGAAAATCCTGCAAACAGTGTTTCTATGTTTCACTGTTGTGCCTCTTTGTCTACCCTTGTGGCTGGTGTACTGGTATTGGGACATCTAAGGACTTTTGTGCGTGTTTAAGACTCACAAAAACATTGGTTTAATCATTTCTGAGTCTTTAATCTTAGGATTAATACTAATGGTAGCATTAAAACATAAAATGTTTTCTTTTCCATTGTCTGTGTATGTTAAATTTTACAGACCTAGATAGTTCTGATTAAAAAATGTTTTTGTGATGCATAATGAGTTTCTGTATTTATTCATTTCTTATGCNTTTACAGACCTAGATAGTTCTGATTAAAAAATGTTTTTGTGATGCATAATGAGTTTCTGTATTTATTCATTTCTTATGCTTCGTCAATGAAGTAACTTGTATCAGATTTGGAGCAATTTGTTTATAATTTTATCCATTCATGATTCTCTGTATGCTTTAATTGATTAATTTGATGTGAGATGGAAATGATGAATATTTCCCCAGATGATCGAAGTTGAAATTACTGAGCGTTATTTTTTGATTTTCCTCTTCGAGGAAAATATAAGCCAGATTTCTGATCCATCTAAAAAAAAGTTTTGCTTTTTTCATTTTCAATTCTGTTAATCTGTCTAGTATTGCTTACATTTGTGCATATTAACTCTTGAATGACAATCTGGCAAACAGCCAAACACTATTCCAATCTTTGCTGCAATTTGCTTATACGTACAATTGTCATTAGAATCGATATTCTGCATGCAAAGACTTCTAGAGAGTTGGAAGCCACAACATTTTTAGACATAAAATGATGAGCATAGCGAGTGCAGTTTGACTATGGCAGTAGGCTGAGTTCAGTTTGACTTTGTGGCACTTGGCTGTTGCACTATGTTCATCTGCTTATTCCATCCATCTTTACAAAGAACTTTAGTTAGTTTTTCAAGTAAATATACACCTTTTGCTGGTTAATCTAGTTTTGTACAAGAGCTACATGGATCTGTTATACTCTAGATGTCTAATAAAGTAGGAATATTTTTCATGAAATACCTATTGTCTTGTTCTAGATCTCTAATAAGTAGAAATTTCTTTTATCAAGTACTCATTATAATTTTTTTACAGATCTTTGAGAAGAACCCGACTACAATCAAGAACTATGGAATCTGGTTGCGTTACCAGAGTAGGACTGGTTATCACAATATGTACAAGGAGTACCGTGACACCACTTTGAATGGAGCTGTTGAGCAGATGTACACTGAGATGGGTTCTCGCCACAGGGTCCGCAATCATTGCATCCAGATTATCAAGACAGCAACCATCCCGGCCAAGCTCTGCAAAAGGGAGAGCACCAAACAATTTCACAATTCCAAGATCAAGTTCCCATTGGTGTCCAAGAAGGTTAGGCCACCATGTAGAAAGCTGAAGACAACATACAAGGCATCTAAACCCAACTTGTTCGTTTGATTTTTGGTCAGGAAGTATTCAAATGTCTATCAAGGCCTTTGTTACTTTAGTGTTACTATTTTATGTTACATTTGTGGCTGTTTATCTGAACATGTCATTGTTGGAAATGTTAGAGGATTTGATGAAATTTCTTGTTGAAGACTCTGTTTTAATTTTGTCTCGGATTTGTTCAGTTTACATGTGGATAGTTGCAGACTTGCAGTAATGTTGGCAACACTGATTTTCTCCATTACATGCTGTGTTTGTATGTCCAGATTATTTCACCTGTTTAATTTTGTATTAAAACATGGCTGTAAATTATGCGTCTTGCAACAGTTGATTGATTCGGGCCACTGCCGTCTGCCGATGTAGTTTTACTGTTAAACATGATTATGCATATCGAAGTGCCACATAACGTTTTAAGAGTTGACATGGGAACACCAGCATTCCCAGTGGCAGTGGCAGTGGCTATCTCTTTGGACCGGTGCATTAAGGATTGTTGCATATGCAAGTAGGTACCTGGATCCATGGAGATGCTCAAAATCTGAAAACATGTGGATATGGTCTGATTTTCGTTATTTTCACTATAATGATTTTTTTTATAAATATATAAATATTTAATAATAAANTTTAATTCTTTTTAACTTTCTTTACAAAAAGAAATTAATAAATAAATAAATTTATCTTCCTATTCTATTTTAACCTCACAATAAAATTTTCATGTGGTTATATAAAGGGTATCACACTAATAGGGTCCTACACTTTTACTACAGTACTATACGCACAAAAAATGAGTCAACCCGTAACTTTCCGGCATAAAACTTCGGTGACTCGACGACTGACAGAGATAGACAGTGGCGGATGTATGTTGTAGCATGGTGGGTCAAATGACACACCATTATTTTATTTTAATTTTTTCAATTTTTTTTAAATATTAACAGTTAGCTACTTAGCTTTATTACTTACATTTGACCCACCATTGAGTTGACTCTTAAACCCACTTACCCACTATTATCTTACACCGACAGTTAGCTTCATTAGATTTATCAAAAGTTGTATTTTGATAAATAAAAAACATAGGCTATAAGGTGTTTGTTGAAATTTCAGAGTGAGTTTTTGTTGAAAATCTCTTCTTTCTTCCCCTGGCCAATACAACAATCAGTGTTTCAGTATTACCACAATGAAAAGATCAAATACGCGAGATATCTCAAGTTTTTTTTTACCAAAAACCCGATTATAGAAAACGTTTTTCAAGCTCAAGCAAGTGAATCAGAAATTAAAATCCCTCCGTATTCGGCGCCTCAACCAAGCCAACAAGGTTCTTCTCCATCAATCACATTACCTACGCAAGACTTTGATATTCTGAATTTTTCACAAGATCCAGGAAAAAGAAAAAAATTGATTGATTTTCATCCGAATGAGAGGGATTTAGTAAGGCGGACGTACATACAAAGGGGACCTTGCCAACCGGAAGATTATGTATTTCCTCAAACATTATTCGGGACAGTGCATCGACGGTTCAATGTTAAATGGTTTGATACTTGGCGACCTTGGCTTGAATATAGCATCTCTAAGAATGCCGCATTTTGTTTCATTTGTTATCTATTTAAAGCTGAAAATACAGCTGGTGGTGATGCTTTTGTTGGCGAAGGTTTTAAGAGTTGGAACAGATTAGGGACAATCAAAGATCATGTTGGCAAACACATGAGCTCACATAACAATGCAGTGGTCGCTATGGAACGTTTCAAGAAACAAAAGGGCAGCATTATCACTGCTTTATCAAAGCAAACGGAGGAGGTTGTGAGTGCATATCGTAAGCGACTGGAGGCATCAATTACTGCCATTAGATGGCTTCTATTACAGGGGCTGCCATTTCGGGGACACGATGAATCTGAAAACTCAATGAATAGAGGCAATTTCATTTCATTGTTGACTCTTCTTTCTGAACATGATCCCGAATATTCTAAAGTTGTTTTGAAAATGGCCCCGGGTAATAGTCAGCTTACTTCTCCGATGGTTCAAAAGGATATCATTAATGCTTGTGCAAAAGAGACAACTAAGGTAATACTTGAGGAGCTTAATGATGGATTTTTTGCTATTCTTGTCGATGAATCAGCTGATATTTCTGATAAGGAACAAATGGCTCTTTGCTTGAGATATGTAAATCAAAAAGGAGAAGTATGTGAACGTTTTATCGGTGTTGTGCACGTTCCTAACACTACTTCATTGACTCTTTTAGCAGCTATCGAGTCATTGCTCATGGAGTACTCGTTGACTTTCTCTCAAGTTCGGGGTCAAGGTTACGATGGGGCGAGCAATATGCAAGGTGCAATTAATGGTCTTAAAACTTTAGTATTAAATGAATGTCCTAAAGCATACTTTGTACAATGCTTTGCACATCAGCTTCAATTGACACAAGTTGCCATTGCTAAGAAGAATTTAGATTGTGGTTAGTTGTTTGTTGATGTACTTGCGCCTCTCCTAAATTTTGTCGGAGGTTCATCAAAAAGAAAAGAATTTCTTCGAGAAAAACAGGCTGTCCGAGTTGTTGAGGCATTGTCAATAGGTGAACTTGAAACAGGAAGTGGTCAAAATCAGGAACGTGGTTTAGGTAGACCATGTGACACTCGTTGGGGTTCTCACTTTAAAACAATATTGAATGTGCTTGACTTATATCCCACAATACTTGAGTCACTTGATGCTATTGCAGAAGTTTCTGATACAATTGACTCCAATAAGGCACAATCTATCACCCACTTGTTGATGTCATTTGATTTTGTGTTTGTCGCACATTTGATGGTTGCTATATTTGGGATAACAAATGAGCTGAATGTGGCACTGCAGAAGCATGATCAAGATATTGTAAATGCTATGACCATGGTTGACATAACTAAGACTAGTTTACAAAAGTTGAGAGATGAAGGATGGAATTCACATATGGACAAAGTCACTTCTTTTCTAGTTAAATATGGATTTGAGGTTCCAAATATGGAGACAAATTACATTGTCCCGGGAAGGAGGATGTACAGAGGTAAGAGCCCGCAAAAAACAAATTTACATCATTTCTGAGTTCAAGTTTTTCTGAATGTCATTGATCTTCAGTTGCAAGAACTTGAAAATCGGTTTCCTGAGGTAAGTAAGTAATAATTAGTAATGTGTATGTCTGCCTTTAATCCTGCAAATCAATTTGCTGCTTTTGATAAAACAAAATTAACACGACTTGCGGGATTTTATCCAAATGAATTTTCAAGTATTCAATTGCTATTCTTCGAGCATTCTCTTGAAAATTTTATCATTTCTATTACAGAAGATGAGAGGTTTTGGAATTTAAAAAATCTTGCTGAGCTTTCGGTGAAACTTGTTGAGACAGGAAAGTCTATGACTCATGAAAGTGTCTATTTGTTATTAAAGTTGGTATTAATTCTTCCTGTTGCAACAACAAGTGTTGAGAGAGTGTTTTCTGGAATGACACAAGTGAAAGCTAAGTTACGCAATAGTATGGGAGATCAAATGTTGAATGATTGCTTGATTACTTATAAAGAGAGAGATTTGTTTTTTAATGTTAAGATGAGTGATATTATAGATAGGTATCAAAATATGAAAACTCGTCGAGAACAATTGTAATAACTTTCAAGTCGTTTTATTATTATATAAATCAGTTTTTTTTAATGTGTATATCTCAAAGGTTTGACACACCATTGATGAAATCCTGTATCCGTCACTGCCCACTGGGAAGTTCTTAATACGACGGGAGTCATTG
This sequence comes from Oenanthe javanica, assembly GCA_008931105.1. Lineage (NCBI taxonomy): Eukaryota > Viridiplantae > Streptophyta > Magnoliopsida > Apiales > Apiaceae > Oenanthe > Oenanthe javanica. The sequence continues at coordinate 37,075 of QRFB01004935.1, read as the reverse complement.
TCGTTTAGTGTGAGAGAGGAGGAAGATGAACATAAGATGGTAAAGGCGGCACGTGATGGTGGAGATGGGCTGGAGGTTTAGTTGACGTGCATGCGTGACACCTGGCGTCCATTTGTGAGTTGTGAGTACAAGCGTTTGTAGAATTTAACCAATAATAATATTAAGAATTATCCCCAATATATGCCTTGAATATTGAAATAAATTTGAAAATGAGTTGTACAGTTAAACATGGAAAATAGGGTAAGGGGTAATGTTGGAAAATTATTTAAAAAGATATATTGAAATAAGATATGTTAGAAATGCAAACGCTGATGCTGTCAGAGAATGTCAAACCGAGTTTATTGACAGAGTTTATGCTGATGTCATCAGAGAATGAAGAAGCTGTCAGTCAGAGTTTATTCTATCAGAGTTTACTCTAACAGAGAATGCTCAAATCAGAGAATAAATAACCGACAAAGTTTACTATCAGAGTTTGTAAAGAAGCAATCAAATCAGAGTATGATTAGGATAGTGAAGAAGGAATCCAAATACAAGTCTATTTCCTTATTAAAACTATTCTTTTCATATTCTGTTTTATAATTGAATTGTAACTGTGTCTATATAAACATAGACATAGGTTAACATTATTGTAACTTTCAAGTCTTATCATTCATAATCTAGCAACTCTTGAGAACAAAGAATTTTTAAGAGAGTTTTGTATTCAAGTTCATAATATTAATACAAAACATTGTTTATTTTACATACTTGCGTTCTTGATCGATTATTAGGTACTATTACATCCAACTCCCTTCTGTAATAGATTATCTTTCTGGGCAAACAAGATATGAACAATCATTTAGGAATAATTTTTTTTCTTCAAAAGATAAGTAAAAGGAGACGTAGGGAGTAGTACAATACAATATAAGTAATTAAAAAATTAAAAAATTGTTTTATTGTATAATTAAATAAGAAAATTAGGAATTCGAGATACGTGAGATATTAAATAAAATAAATTTATATTATAAAAATTGTGTGTATTAAAATAATATCTCAAAAGATTAAAATACGATATCTATTAAAACCCAATCATTTTATTTAAATATATCAGAAAACTTAATTAAAAATATATTTCAGATTTTTTATTCTCATTAAAATATAAAATTTAATTTTCTCGACAACACTTTTTTTTACACTACACAATTCCCAACCTTTATTTAACAAACGTGGACAACTACTTTTTATTTTATACTGGTTCCGAAGCTGATCTCGACAACGTATAACGTACCTAGTTTCATATCCTTCTGTGTTGTTTATTTGATATTCTTGTGTGTTGTTTATTTGAGCACAATCTCTCTCCATCTCATAAAAAGTGTCCTTTTTGATTTTTGTGCGGTCAAACTTACCCAAATTTGATCATAAATTAATATTATTCTTTTACATTTTTCAAAAACTGAAAAAAATGTTTTAAAGTTTATTAGATATAAGTAGTCATTATTTTTTCAAAAACTGACTATTTGTCAAAACAGGACAATTATTTTGAAATAGATGGAGTCAGGAGTAACATTTCTCATTTCTCATAGAAAAACATGTATCACACTAATTTGTAGGCATCAAATGCTTGTGATACTAGTATAAGTAGTCATGTATATGAACCAGCCTGCAAAAAGTTGTTAGTCCTTCTACCTTATTCTAGGCTAAACAAAAGCTTGTTCCGAATGCTGGTAAAAATGCTAAAAAGCCTGTTCCGGATGTTGCTAAAAATGCTAAAGGTCTGTTATTGATGCTAACAAAAAAATTAATAAACAAGCTTGTCATGACAACGGTGTCCTGCATAATCATACTAGTCGTCGGTTATGCTTGAAGTTATAAAACAATTTTAAGATTCAACAAGTGCATATCCTTTCTTTCTCATCCCCCTTCTCTTCCTCTCTCTTGCTTTCCTCTTTTCTTTTCTTCTCTCCCACTTCGTTTCCCCATCTTTCTCTTTTCCCGAGCAGCAGACTCCTCTTTATTTATGTATGGATGTCTTTTTATGTTTATTTTTGTTCCACTCAAAGATCTCTTCCATTATCTACACTTTTTCTCTTGTCAACTCTCACTTAGGCTTGTTCCCTCTCATTTCTTCACCATGATTTCTCATAACGCTTCGCCGCAATCGAAGTTTCTTAGAGCTCGTCTTAATTCTTCAAACCAGGCTCACCGCGAAGACTCTCACGATGGACTAACAACAACAAACCTTAACCACAGAGCAACGAGTTATGAGGCAAACCCAGGTTCTCTTTTTTTCTCACTTTTTTAGTTCACATGATAGAGACACTGATTTAGGTCAAAATGTTCTATTTAGAGCAAATGGTGAGATTTATGTTAAACCACTAGTTGATTTCTTACATTCGTCTGTTATGTTATGGAAAGACTATTGTTATGGTATTTCAGAATCTAAAGAGGTTGATTTTTCTATTATGAAAATGCTGCTTTTAAGTCTTTATGCTGATGTGGGTTTGGCGAATATGTTTCAACACCATGGTAGGTTTGTGGTATTCAAGTTTAAGAATTCATTTTCCGTTAATAGGGCTATTAAGCACAGTCCACTAGAGATTTAATGGTTGTTTGTTTCACCTTACCAGTTGGTTTGAACAAGTTCCTTGTTTCAATGCTAACGAAAAAGTTCATGTTTGGGTTAAGTTTAAAAATGTCCATTTCTTGTACTAGACTATCCAAGGTTTATTCTTTCTTAGTAAAGCGATAAGTCAGCCTATTTTCTTGTCTCCAAACACCCTTCAAGCTATTCAAATAGGTGAACTAAGGGATGAAGCTGTTCCTTAGTATAAGAGTCTTGGACCCTAGACCTCAAACAGTTATGGTTGCACTTTATGCTCATCCGGATGAGCATAAAGCAACGATTAAGCTTCAATTCCAAGAATTCCTTCAATGCACTCACTGTTACTCCCTTGAATATGTTGTTTGTGATTGTTCTTACCTAGAAAAGATAATGAATCATGAAGTTGTTAGAATGGCTCCAGGGTCTATTTTCCTTGATTATGAACCAGAGCACTCTGTCTCCAGTGCTTATAGAGATGAACCCTCAGTTTCTAGTGAAAACTCCAAAGATGACCTTATGCTCATGGATGATGAGGGTCTTAGCCCTATGATGCATATGACTGATGGTTGTACTTCTCTAAAATAGGTTCAACACGTTTGGCCTTAGGATGGAGATTCTAATATGCATGCGGATGGGATGCAAGAGTACGTGGATAAGACTAAAGAATCCCTGGATTCAGGTGTGATCAAGTTTGAAACTGTTGCCTCATCAAGTAAAGCTGGATCAACGCAGAGTGTTACAAACAAGGCTGGTGTCAATGATAAGTTTGATGCCGCACTACAAGAATGTTTACACAAGGATGTTAATTGCTAATTTGTTGGCAAGTAGTTGTTAACTTTGGATATTGTTAGATTTGGTCTGTAATATCGTTGTTTCTCATGAACTAGGGATATGACCTCTTATGTTTTGTAAACATGACATTTACTCCCTTATGGAGCCGGGTAGTTCCTCTAGAAGTTATCCTCTATTCAGTTCAATATAAATAATACTAAATTAGCCAAAAAAGAGTGCATATCACAAACAAGTTACTACTATTAAACAATTTAGCAAACTCGAATTTAAAAAATAAATAATTAAAATAGCAATATTAGCGAGTTGTATCTGCCTATGAATTTAATCGAATTACATTAGTTTAGAATTATTATAATTTATGATATTGCATTTAAAATCCCAAACTTATTCACTTAAATAAAATGCTCTAAAAATCCAATAAAAAATTACAATTCCTCAATATCTCACGAATTACAATTTATAAATAAAAAGTTACAACTAAATTCTCCAAATTCAAATCTAAATATAAATGTTACAACTCCTCAAAACTAACAACTCGCACTCTTCCTAAAAGATAGCACACCTAATAATGAATATCTGCCGGGGGAAATCAAGAAACATAGACCGACAGTGAACGAAAGACTCATATACGGATATAAAATGATGCAAAGAGCACAAGGGTTAGAACGATGACAATATGAACAAATAAAATATCTGAATAAAGAATGATGAAACAAATTGAAAGAGACAAAAGATACTGATCATACTTAACTCACGATATAAACAAATAAAAGACACGATATATACTTATCTTACAATATCAACTTACAGACTTTTTAATCACAAATGTTTTTACTCTTACTCGTACACTTACTAGTCACATATTATAATGAACAAATACTGAAATGCAAATTTACTTATTGATATGAGAGACAACTTACACTTACAGGATATCCTAAATTTCGATTCTCTAGAATATGTGGTCATCAAAACTTATAGTGACTTGCATAGAACAAATCAAATGCTACCCAAAATTTTATAGGAGTTTGCATGGTACAAAAAATAATGCTACCCAAATGGCTAAAACACACATACACAATAGTCATGACTCAACGTGTCCCATAACTCCGACGACACGATCATACTATTTAAATACACCGTATAGGTGGTGCCAAAACACGAGATTATCCACTCATGTCGGAGGTCTTACGAAATCTCCTAAATCATACATATATCACAAATAAACTGAAAATATATTACTCAAAATATCACATACACCAAATATAAGAGACAATTACAAATAAAATCAGATCTGATTGTCCAGAAAACTAGCAATTTACTCTATAAAAATGAACTGAAATGAAAAAGAACAAAACACAGAACTCGTAGAGAATTCCGAGACCTTTCTAGAATGGTAAGACTCGTCAAAAACGGATAAGTAACGAATGCAGAAACAATAAAAATGTGGACTGTCATAACAGAATCAGCCTATGATCACAGTAGTATTTCGATATTTGAGATATCGAAATCACAGAATTTGTCAGCGGAATGGAAACAAAGAACGAAGAGTTCGAAAAGATCTTTCCAGAATAATATTACTCACAATAATCGAATATAATTTCAATTTATTAGATATTTTTGAAGGTACAACAGAACAACTCCAAATAATCAATCAGATTACACAGAAGGTAGATTTTGACATACTGCATGCGGAATTTCAGAAAACGCAAAGAACGAAAATTGTAGACAATTGAAATACTTTTATAAGCACAATAAGATCGTAACAATCTAATATATAACGAAGGAGATACAAATTTTACAAGAATCAGAATTGATACAAACTATACACAATGTACATACGATTTTGAATCACAAAACGAGAATAAAAAAGCATTACGAACACAGAGAGAGTATAGTGAAGATATTCGTACATTAACAATACGAGAACAAAAAAAGTGTGTAGAAATATCCGTACCTTAACAGTAAAAGATTATGAATTGAATACTTAAGAAATCTAGATTGCCCCATCACAAGAACCTTAGTTGAACACCATAACTCATCTTCTTAAGCTTCTCCTCTCCTCTCCTCTCTCTCTCTCTCTCTCTCTCTCTCTCTCTCCCCCTCTCTCTCTCTCTCGTAATGTAACTTCTATTTCAAAATCCTAACTCCTTTTCCCTTTTTTATTCATTTTCCATTTTTTTTCTCTTCTCTTTTTTTCTCTACTTTTCTCTTAATCAATAATTTCTAAAATAACATTCTAATTATAAAATATATATATTCATATTAAAATAATAATATTAGTAATAAATCACTAATATTATTCTTAATATTAAATAAAATAGCATAATATATTATTGAAAAAATACGGGATGTTAAATTGCACGTATAATAGAAGATATAGGCGTAAATTAAATTTTAAATGTTCTTATTATATGTCTGTTCATTTTCTGTTATAATTATAAAAAGATTAATTCTTAATTCTTTTGGATGTAAATACTTTTATCTATAATAACAAGTAAATTTAAATGAATTTCTCAATTTTATACTTACTTAATTTTAATTAAATTGTAATTTATTTGTTTCATACAGTAAAGTTTGAAATTTCTTGTATAGTGAAATAAAATCAATATATATATATATATATATATATATATATATAAATAAAGGAGAAGACGGAGACGGTTAGGTGAGACTCCCAAATTGCCTCAATGTATTTTTCTAATTTTCTCGAATTTTTTAATTAATAAATATTAAAAATTATAAAAAAAAATTAAGTTACTTTATATTCTACTAAATTTTCTCCAAATTATGAATAAAAAAATCTAAATTACGTTATATTCTACTAAAATTTCTACTCAAGTCAAGTAAATTATTATCTATAAGATAAGTTTGGAAATTTTAGAATAGACATTATTACACATAAGGTAATTAGAAATTTTAAAAAAAAGTATTAAATTATTAAAAATCGAAATTATTTTGATTTTTCAAAAAGACAGTATCTATAATAAAAAAGTTAATTTTATTCTTTTACCTAAATTGAATGCGTTTCCATCTAAAAAATAATAGACCGTCACTTATATAAATTAAAGATCAAACATCAAAAAATAAATCACAACAAATTTATCATATAGTTATTTACATTCAACGTTTGATACATCATGTATTACACTCTCTTGAATGCTTTGAATACCAATAGAGACGATTGGATGATAAGAGTGAGAGTATGCAGGATGTGAGATGCAATCAATATATAAACAGACGATCAATTTAGTCTTGACATGATTTTAATTGATGAGAAGGTTAATAAATTTTTGTTATTTATTAATTTATTACAATTATGCATTCGTACTAACTTTTTGATACTTTAATTTATGATAGAAAAATCTTATCCATGCAACAATTTAAAATCATCTACTTTTTCGATTCAAACATATTTTGGAAGAAAGGTTTTTATATAACATTAAAAACTTAAAAATAGTTGCAAGTACCGGCCGATATATGCCACTATCATGTGAGTTTAAAGTGATGTTTCTACGTACAACGACCCCAAAAAAGTTAGGAGAAAGAATCATCAACATACCACTACATGGATTTGAGTTCATATGTCCCGATATAATTGAATCACGTATTAATGACACTAATATATTATCATGTATTTTACTAAAATAAGATATTATAAGTCACACACACATAATTTTAAATTATATTCTTTAATATTTACATAATATTACTAATATTTATCTAGATGTCGCGGGCTGCTTGACCTACATTGGTGGCATTGATATTGTTAGTGGCGTAGGGAGAAAAAGATATCTTAGGATCATAACACAAGATCGTGTCGCGTTTGATTTTTTTTTCATTTTTTTTGTCAAAACGTGACTTAAAGTTGTGTTTTTCCGGCTAAAACGCTACTTTAAGTTGTGTTTTAGGGAAAAACGCTACTTTAAGTGGAGTTTTGCACATTTTTTTAAATATTTCTAAAACCCAAATTGGGAATTATTGAACCCTAAAATAATAAAAAATGATAAATTAAGGTTCATGCTTAAATTAAGGTTTAGGCTCTAGGGTTTAGAAACCCTAATCGCTATGTCTTTTATTTATATTTTTAATATTTTCTAAAACCTATTTTGGGTTTTATTGAACTCTAAAATATTAAAAATCGTTGAATTATGGTACATGCTTAATTTTACAAAATATTAATTAAAAAATATACATTTGAAACCTCAAAATTTGAACTCAGAATAAATGAAGAACAAAACTCTACACTATCCTGAGTCTTGAAGTGACATATAGGGTCATATTACCATAAGTGACATTTTAGGCATTATTTTATTAAAATGTGCCATTTTGGGCCATTTCTCCGAGTAATGTAACTTTGTGGGGAAAATTTGTTTAGTCATTTGATCAAAATCTATACAAGGAAGATGACGAACATTATATATTGATCGTTACATATGCACAGCTAAAAAAATTCAAAGGTAATAATCTTATTAGCATGTTCTTATGATTTGCAATTTGAAAAATTACAAATACATTATGTTATTTTAAATATTTGTTGTTATTGTTGCTTAATGTTNTTTTTTTATAATTCCATTATATAATTGTTGGTTGAAGGTATCATTACATTTTTAAATTTTATTCATAGTATTGTCAAATTTATGGATGGTTATTCGCCGTAAATTTCTGTGAGACCGACAAATGTTAAAGAAACGTTTAGAATTAATTAACCACACTATTAGTTTTAAAATAATATATAGTGCGAGTTTTCACCACATTGAATAAAGTATAATAAGATATTAACAAGTCACTCAAACAAATATATTCATAAACCCTACACCCTTGCTCCGATTTTCAAAGAGGGAGGAAATCAAGTGGAAGAGAAGTACAGTAGTTTTACTTTCACTCATATTTATGTTCTCGAATTTTTAATAGAGAAGAAAACAAATGAAAGTAAATATAAATTAGACATATTTTCATTTCAAAACTTTCAATTTAAAATTGCGATGAAAATACTTTACTTTCTCTTCACTTGTTTTATTCAGTTTTTAAAATTCGGGAGCAGGTAACGAAAAAGTAAAGAATTACAGAAATTTTATTCTATACTATTATAAAATTGATTTTTATCAATGGTACCCCTAAACTTAATGTTTTCTTAACATTTATCTAATGAAAGTGTGCAATAAATTATAATCTATAAATTTGAGGTATCATATATAAAAATAAAGAATGTAACATTACTATTGACAAAAATGTGAGTTATAATTTAGTTTATATCAAAAACACATCTTAATTCAAATTATTTACACGTATATTTATGGATGAGCAATTTTAAGAAATCCAAAATTTATTCTAAAAAAAAACCAATAAAGACATGATTGAGAAAAGTTTTGGTAGTTCATGCATTTTTATTAAGTACCCCATTAATTTTGCTAATTTTAAAACACTGCCGTGAAGTCACATTTATATTTGTTGCGAAGGCCGCCTTTTAGGAACATGGTGCGGGTGAATATATTTTTTAGAATGTTGCTTTTGGAAAATTAGGAAAAAGTGGCATTTTGAAGAATAGACTAGCAACTTGGACTTAAAATCTCGTTCTTTACATGCCAAGCATCCAACTAGAAAACATTTTTCTCAAAATAAAGATGTATGTGCATGCTTGCCTTTATTAGTAAATTTTTTTTACATGTCTTTTAGTCATTTTACTACTTTTCAATGGAAGTTTAAAATCTTCAATGTATAAAACAATAAGTCTGGTATGATTGATTGGCAAGAACCCTAACCTAATTATCGTGCTAAGTTACTAGCTCTGAGCTATATGTTAAGTTATGAGATTTTTCTAAATCTTTAAGACGTAGAAAACGGATTTATCGGCAAGGGCGGAGCCACAACAAAGGCTGTGGTGGGCTATAGCCCAAGCTAAAATATTTTTATTTCAATTTTTTTTATAGTCCGGTTCCGGTAAATCTAAACTAACCCAAATAATGTTTAGCCCAATTCCGTTTCTTTTTTTAAACTAACCCAGGTATCGATCAAATTGTTTCTCGACTCTTTGAAGTTTGATCTCATTTACTTGATACATTTTTAGTAGCCCAAGTAAGAAAATATTCCTGCTCCCTTGTTTACCGGAATCATGTTATTTAACAGTTGATCATCAGTGTTTTCATGTCTACTTCATCATGTAATTTATTTCTTTGAAGGAGATTTTTTTTTAAAAAAGATTTGGATTATCTAATATGGCTCGCGAAAAAGATGAGATGCTCATGGTCAGATTATCGATCTTACAGGTGAATAATACAGAATGCTTGTTAATGAACTTGATACTGTACGATTGTTTTTTAGAATTGAGATAAAACAATTGCTAGCACCCAACTGAGAGAGTAGGATTCTGAAATTTATGGGATACATTTAGAAATGAAAGGGATCAGAGGAGGTAGTCGAAAGAAGCCAAAGCTATGAAAGACTTGGGGTGAAATATCTATTAATATAATTTACTGATATTTCAAGACGGGCTGCACTAGAAATTTCTACTGATGACCACCTGAGCCTGGATAAGTAATTTCCCCCCACTAATTTTCTAAAACCAGCAAGCGATTGAGTTTTGGTTGCCCCTCACTAGTTCCGCCACTGATATACCAAATGTTGGGGAGGGGGTGGGTTGTGCGGCTCGTGCTAGAATCCAGAAGACAGTAGGATCTATTTTAGATCAAATAATGTACCGAATGGTGGGATTGATCAATACATCCGATAGTCTACAATCGCCCCCTAAACTTTACTAAAATACAATATCTTTTGCATCCCTTGAATTCCTATGTGAAAATGTGAAATCAAATGGCAACAGATCGATAATAAAGTGACAAAAATCTTTCAACAAACCACAATTTCTAATATGACGAGCTTCACATGCATGATTTTATTGGCACCCACACTTGTTACAGTTGATTAATTCCAATCATGTATTCCTTACAGTTGGCAGATGTTGATTTGTCTCGAACAAATTTTCCTATAAAACCAGTAATAATGCAAAGATCTAAGGGAACCATTTATTCCTCCTTTTCCTCCTACTATATTCTCAAGCTTGTCACAGGACTCATTAGTGAACATGGAGAGTTCGAAGCTTGCAAATGCTCTTACCGTAGTCATTATGGTCCTTACTGTCATTGCTAGTTTCGGAGCTACAACAGCACAACCTGCAGCAGCACCAGGACCTGCATCAAGTGCTTTCGGAATCATGAGCGAAACAGATGGACCTGCACCTGGACCAACAAGTGACACGGCCACACTTTTCATTCCCCTCATGCTCTCAGCCGTGGCCTCTATTTTTGCTTATATGTTTTAAATTCGATTGGCATTTCACCGTTGTTCCTTCATTTGTTATTCACCATCTTGTTTTGCTGTTGTCGATAATAAGGATGCCTTTATAATGATTATATTATTTACTGTCATCCTGTCTATGTTCAAATTCTGTGTTGTGTATTTCAGTTTAAACTAAAGTTTTCATTGATTATATGTTGCTTTTACATTACTCCATTTCCAGGATTAAAGAATGTTATCATAGCTTACATAATTTCCTTAGAAGCAGAAAGCAGAGTATGTACTTGCATCTGAATTAAAACCTAGCTATTCATGCAATCATGCATTTTCCTCTATCATGAACAATGTTCAGGTTTAACATGGAAACGAATGTGAGCACCAAAGTCTTCAACATTCACTTGGGTATTTTCCTCTATTCGCCTAGCTACTACTCCATTTTCCTCTATTCGCACCACCACGCCCATTCCATTAACATTACCATTAGGCATCTGAGCACCAAATTCTTCAACATTCACTTTTAGGGTGCCATTTATGTCAAGTCTGGCCTATAGATACATAAAACATCTTGCTCCAAAAATATTCTGATTCGATTTGATCTGAAAAAGTCTGAAAAAACCCGACCCAAAAAGTCCAAAATAAAAATACTGTACCGTACAATTTGCAGTTTTTTAAATACTTAAATTTAGAGGATATATTTTACATTACTTATTTGAAATATACACCTAGAGTATCTCCAACCCATTACACTATTTTGGTGTGATTTTTATATCAAAATAGTGTAGAAGTTACATTATTTTTAAAATTCTCTCCAACTCATTTACACTAAAATTTATACCAAATAGAATCTTTGTTGTACTATAAAAATTATTTTATAACTAGAAGACAAAAATAATAAAGTTGTTGGTACATAGAAGAAATAAATTTGCTCTAGTTAAATGAATGAAAGTGTAACGTTGGAATTTAGAAAAACTCTAAAAGTTATACCAAATTTTGGTGTGACACCAAATTTGGTATAATTTTTGGTGTTGCACTAAAATGGTGTAATTTTTAGAGTTTGGTTGGAGAAGAATTTTATGCCAAAATGATGTAAAAATGCAAATTTAGAGTTGGGTTGAAGATGGTCTTAGCACTGGGGTGATAAACAAATAGAGCTGAACCTGATCAAGTTTAAATTTTTTTATAACATCAATTGAATCGAGACAAGTTTTCTAATTTAAAGGGAAGTGATGTTCAAACGAGTCGAATACGAATTTATTCGCAAAGTCGAGGCCAAGTCAAATTCAATTCGAGTCGAGTCGAGTTGTATACTAATAATTCATATTTTTTTACTCAACTAAACTCAATTTATAAAATATAAATCACATTACTTATAATTTCACAATTAAATTACATTTGAAAATTTCGAGATGAGAATTGATTCAACTTCTTTAATTAGCTCTAACTATGAAGAAGTATAATTTTCTTTCGTTAGTTATCATTATTAGTTTATTATTTTAATTTCAATAATTTTCAATTTCCACATCAATTTACAAAATGTTTGAATTTGTATATACTCATTTTCAAATTTTATGGTATATAAATATTAAATTCAATTTTTAATCAAGATCAAAAATTAAAAATCATATTATTTGTGACATTAAAATTAAAATTATATATAAATTTAAAAATTATGCTAATGAAAAGTTGTAAACACATATAATAATACATTAAATTTAAGTTTTATTAAGATATTTGAATTATGTATAAAAGAATTTAAAATATTTATATTTTATTCGAGTCGAGTCAATTGATTTTGAGCCAAATTTAAATCGAAACGAGGCAAACTCAAATCGAATAGACGCGAAACTTATGCGGACTCACCCTAATCAAACATAATTTTATATTCAAAATTGTATTTAATAAAAAAAGAAATCAAATCAAACTCACTAAATAGTACTCCCCCTTGCAATTGTTTACATTTGAGTTGAACTGAGATGTTAAGAAAATTGTATAAAATAATATGAAAGAGAAGAAAAAGTGTATGAAAGAGAAAGAAAAGTTGGTAAAGTGATGAGGTCGATTGATATTTAATTGATAGATTTGAGCGTAAGTTTTTTAACATAAAAGTTTAAATTATATGTTTTCCCTATTTTTTATGTATATTTTCAGGTAGATAAAAAATAATTTAGTAATTTTTTAAATGAATACTTATATATTAAAATTTGAAAACAATAATTATAAAATTATCTTTTTAATATATTTATATGGTAACATTTAAGTTAAGTTTTTTAACATGAAAATTTATGTTAACTTTTACAGAATCTTAATAGAAAAAAATTCTTAAATACATTTTTTATTATATTTTTACAAAAAAATTATGATTTTGTATTAGTTTTTTACAATTTTTATTATGATTTTAAGAAATTAAGTAAATCTTATTTTACGATTTTCATGCTAAAAAATTTTCATCTAAATATTACTCCCTCTGTCACTTTCAATTGTTTACAATTTTTATTTATGGATGTACCACTCAATTATTTACATACTAAAAATAGTAAACTTTTACAATATATTATAAAATTTACTCCCACCCACTACTTTTCTCCCACATTTTCAAATCTATCAATTAAATATCAATTAACCCCACAACTTTACCCACTTTTATTTCTTTTTCATCCACTTTTCCTTCTTTTTCATACTACTTTATACCATTTTTTTAATCTCCGTGCCCAATTCAAATGTATACAATCGGAAGAGACGGAAAGAGTGCTATAATCTCCGGGACACATTTTAAGGGGCATATAAAGTATAGTTACATAACTTATTTTTAATTTTTTTTCTGAATAAAAATTAAATTTTATATGCATAAAAATTTAATAAATAATTAATTTAGATTGAAAACATAACTTTGGTAAATCCGTCGTATGAGTGCAGTATCCTGTACGGTACATTAGATCTTACTTGTACTACTACAACTCACACTTCCCCTACTTGTTTTTCGATACTTACAATACACACACTTTCATTCTCAATCCCAAATCAATTTATATACCATGCAAGCTCTTCAATCTTCACCTCTCCGCGTATCCCCACTAGACCCACTTCGCAAAACCAATTCCGGCGCCGCCAAAATCACAAATGTCCGGCCACCCCACCGGAAATCATTCATCTCCGCCGCCTCTACACCCATTTCAGCCCCAAAAAGAGAGACGGATCCGAGCAAGAGAGTGGTGATTACAGGGATGGGATTGGTGTCTGTGTTTGGGAATGATGTTGATACTTATTATGATAAGCTTCTTGCTGGTGAATCTGGGATTTCTTTGATTGATAGATTTGATGCTTCGAAGTTTCCTACAAGATTTGGGGGTCAGATTCGGGGGTTTTCATCAGAAGGGTATATTGATGGGAAGAATGATAGGAGACTTGATGATTGTCTTCGTTATTGCATTGTTGCTGGTAAAAAGGCTCTTGAAAATGCAGATCTCGGGGGTGATAAGCGCTTCAAGGTTTGGTTTTTATGATTGGTTTTGTTGAATTTGACATGCATGATTGAATGTATGGACTTTTTTGTTGGTTTGATTTGATTGTAGTTGGATTAGTGATTTTTTGTTGAATTGGATGTGCATGACTAATTTATGGTTTTGTTTTGTGGTATTTGATTTGGGTTTGGTGAATTGTAGCAATGTTAGGACTGAATTTGGGTTTACTGAATTGTTTTTTCGGTTTTAGAGTCGAAGAATCGTGCATAATAATGTTAGGACTCTTGATTTCTGTGGATGTGGTCTTCAAGGTTTGCTTTTTATGATTGCTTTTGTGGGTTTTTGATTTTGTTTTACTTGGTTTTGTTGAATTCATTGAATTTATGAACCTTTTTGTTGGTTTGATTTGTTTTAATTGTTGATGAAATTGTAGTTGGTTTAGTGATGATTCATTGTTGGTTAGTGTGTTAGAGCCTGGTTTTCACTAGATAGTAGGGGTGACAATGTTTCACATGATATGGCACAGCTTTTGAAACCTAAATATGACCTGAAATGATTCATTGGCTTGTTTGTTGAGGTTATGTGTTTAGTTTATCGAATTTCAGTAGAGTATGCATATATACAAGTTTAAGCTGTGTTATATGGTCATATGTGTGTATATTTGTATGAGAGTTGTGTAATTGTATTATATGCAAATGCAATTGTGAATACGATGTTTATAATGTTCTTCTTATGTATTATCTTGTATGCGATCAAGGCACCTTTCCATTTTCATTCAATTTTGAAATCCTATCATTTCACAGCCAACGGTCATGTTAAAAGATATAACTTTTGTTTTCCACTTTGACAAAACTCCCCTTTTGGAATACTTGGTGCTTACGGAAGGTTATTCTTGCATGTGTTATTATATGTCTTTTGTACGTATTTGTGTGTCTGTAGAAGTTCATTCTGTCGGATACTGATGGAGACAAAAGTTTTGATTCAAGTTTGGCAAGTAACGAACGTATAAAATATAACTACATAAGTATTGTTGGTCAAACACAATGACTGTAAAGTCAGAATATATTTGTTTGATTATAAATAAGAACTTAGGAAATGTCGAACTTTCCATCATTCCCCTTGTGGCCTTGTATATATAATATATTTTTTATTTTTGTTTCCTTAAATAATAGTGTGATCTTTCATTCGTGGTATATCCATTTAATCATTTTAGTACAATTCACATACTTTACTTTAATAAGAATAATGTGTCCCCTCTGCCATGCCTTCATTTATATTATTCTTGCTTCCAAATTTATTTTGCAAAGTCTTTATAAGTTTAAATGTTTATCTGGTCTTGCAGGTTGATAAGGAGCGTGCTGGCGTACTTGTTGGAACAGGGATGGGTGGTCTTACTGTATTTTCTGACGGGGTTCAGGCTTTGATAGAAAGGGGTCACAGAAAAATCACCCCCTTTTTCATTCCGTATGCCATAACAAACATGGGGTCTGCATTGCTTGCCATTGATCTTGGCTTCATGGGACCTAATTATTCGATTTCTACAGCTTGTGCTACATCTAATTATTGTTTCTATGCTGCTGCCAATCACATCCGGCGAGGTGAGGCTGATTTGATGATTGCCGGTGGAACTGAAGCTGCTATTATACCTATTGGGCTGGGAGGATTTGTTGCATGTAGAGCATTGTCTCAGAGAAACGATGATCCAAAGACTGCTTCTAGGCCATGGGACAAAGATAGAGATGGTTTTGTTATGGGCGAGGGAGCTGGCGTGTTGGTATGTTGTCTTTTATGTTGTTATGTGGCTTCTATGTTTTTTTAGTATGTTGTCTTTTATGCTGTTGTTAATTGTTATGCAGCTTTCATGTTTTTTTAAATGTTTTATTGCACACTTTTTGCCTAATTAGATCATCTTCTTACCATCACATGATATTATTGCCTTCTTCACACCTTTTTGTAGCATCTCAATGCTATACAAAAATCTTTAAAAAAATTCACAAAATAAATAAGTAAATATTTTCCTGGGGGTTCTAACAGAAATAGCCTACTTAGTCCTAGGAGGAGAGGGCATATTTCTAACCCTATGAGACCTTGTTTTGAGTGGTACATGTTAATTAAGGTTTAAGTACTGCTGTGTTTCACTAAATAAAATTGTATTTAGCTTGGATCAAAATCTGAAATTTGAATTTTTTGGTAGGTAATGGAGAGTTTGGAACACGCGATGAAACGAGGTGCACCAATAATTGCCGAGTATCTGGGAGGTGCAGTTAATTGTGATGCTTATCATATGACTGATCCAAGATCTGATGGCCTTGGTGTTTCATCATGCATTCAAAGCTGTCTTCGTGATGCTGGAGTTTCGCAGGAGGAGGTAATTGCCGTCCTTTTGCAGTCGGCGTTTTTGTTATTGTCGTCATTATGTATTTTCTGATACTGCATCCTAATACAAATGTCAAATTAAATGCAAGTATAAAATTACAAAGTCTGATGGAAAATTCCATTGTGTATTAATGTTAAGTGTTTGCATTTCTCTCAATTCTTCCTCTCTAAATTTATACGCACAAATGTTACGTCTCTGATATGTTGAACTGCTAGAGGACCTCATCAGTCATGCTTACATGTCTGCTAGTTTATGAAAATTAGATTTTAATGTTGAAGCTTGTGCAGCAGCTCACTTTTGTGGATTTATATTGAATTTCTTCAACTTATTACTAAATGACCTTACTTGTTTTTAATAAGTAGATTGGTTCTGTTCCTTCACTTTCTTACAACACCTCCTAGATATGTTGTTACAAGGAATGGAATTGACATTTTTTTTGCCGCCCGTTAATTAACTCACTGAAATTCGCTATTATTATTACAGGTTAACTACATAAATGCACATGCAACTTCCACAATCGTTGGTGACCTTGCTGAGGTAAATGCTGTTAAGAAAGTATTCAAGGACACATCAGGGATTAAAATGAATGCAACCAAGGTGAACTCTATCTCCCAACCAACCCACATGCGTATTCTTTTTGGCATTTCATTCAAGTGTAGCAAATATGCTATACTAGCATGTTCTCTTTTAGTATTTGTAGATTTTCTCACCTACTTTCTATTTGCTTCAGTCTATGATAGGCCACTGTTTGGGGGCTGCTGGGGGTTTGGAGGCCATCGCTGTAATTAAAGCCATTACTACTGGGTGGTTGCATCCTTCAATTAATCAATTTGTATGTGATACTTCTGACTCAAAATTTGCTATTTATATTACTGCTAGCTTGAAGTCTTAAACATTATTTAGTCTTGGTTTGATGTTGGTCAGTTCTACAATTTTATAAGCTCATTTCTGCTAAATATTTCTGTATTAATATGCAAATGGCTGGCTTTGTTATTTATTTATTTATCATGATGGTCCTTTGTCTTGCAGAACTCTGAGCCTTCAGTAGAGTTTGACACCGTACCAAACCAGAAACAACAACATGAAGTAAATGTTGGTAAGTCTTTTGTGCCACTAGTTTCCCTTTCTGTCACATCTATATTTGCTATATGTCAAAGCATACGAGTTTCGCCTGATTCAAAACTGTGACATTCACAGGCATCTCAAATTCGTTCGGATTTGGCGGACACAATTCAGTTGTGGCATTTTCTGCATTCAAGCCGTAAATTAGCACATTTTTCATTTTATGTAGCCATAGCAATTGGTTCTCATCCTTAGTCATATCATTTCTTGGGAGGCTGCAGACGTATGTATCCTATTGTATCTTTTTTCGAGTCAACTGTTGTCGTTCTCTCTGTTTTCTTGAACAATGAGGCAGACCAGGCATAAAAAGTAATCCAGTTTTGAATTGTCTAATGAATAGTTTGTCTTGTGTAAATCATTTGTTCATAGTTGCAGCATCATGATTGGTAGCACACAGATTTATACTAGTGGTGTAGATCAATAATGTGTTAAATTCTTACTTCACAACAGCTGTGCAAAATTACCCACGTATATTGAAAACCCAACCACCCAAAACGAGTTTCTTGACTTTAGCACAACTCCCCCTGGAACAATAGCAAAATATAACAGATTTCTCCTTGAACCCCATTTCTGCCATTGTAACATCTGTGGCACACTGGAAATGGGTCACCTATCTCAGTTCGGATCCTAAATTCTATTTTTGCATCAGATGTACTATGTTCCAGGTTCAGTCTTTAGAGGATCACAAATTTTACCTTCCAGCTCACACTCAACACCAATTTATCTTTGTCCAGCGTCCGTCATATAAATGTGATGCTTGCAGAGTAGAGAATAATAGTCACAAGTTGTCTTGTATATGCAACACGTACATGTCTATTTTAGATGCACACGAGTGGTGCTGATGCTCCCACCTCTTTCCAATTCCAGTTTCAAGAACAGCCTCGTCTCCTCTCATTTTCTCTTCCACAAGTTTGTCACAAACTCTGGCTTTACTATTGTCCAAAATGCAGATTTTTCGCTCATTCTCTGTGTGCTGGATCAAATAGCACGTTGAGGTGCTACTCTGCGTAAACACTAATATTTACATCTATCTATCTTGTTTTTTTTCCTTTTCACTTTACAGCCTTGGTTTTTCCCTCCCTTTTCATGTATATATATACATATTCTAGCCATAAATTTATTCTTGCTAACATTAAAATCTCTAATATTAACTTATTAACTGGTGTTCTCAGACCTAGCAAACACTTCTCTCGTTTAGTATTTCATTTTATGCTGGGAGACAATCACATTGCATATTCAGTGAGTGGCATATAAGTTGTTTCAAGTGCTTTTTATCCCAAGGCTTCATTCAAATCAAATACATAAGACTTAGAACTGACTTGTGTTGAGTTACAAACTCCACCACAGTGTAAAAACCATTAAGGTTTTAATCACGTAAAAAGAGTAAACTGCAAATTTCATAAACGCGACAACTGGTTAGCAATTGTTTTGTTTAATTTGTGAAAGTTCGAAGAATCTCAATTCGGACAAAGTCACATCAGGACAATTGATGCTAGTATAGAGTTATTTTAGGAATAGAGCCTCTTAACAGAAAGAAGCATAAGTAAGCAACTCTTTGTCAGCTTGAAATTTTTTCATGTCTTCCTTTACGAGACCTACAATGACCTTTATCCCATCCCTATTTGGAGTATCCATCATTGTTAAGACATTGACAAAGGGCGCATCGACAACAGTGGCACTAACCGGCTTTCCCCAACCAAAATCCAACTCCTCATATACTGGGAAATTACAAATGCTGCTTATAACATAAAGCTTGTAATCATTTTTTCCATGCTTGTCGAATAATGCCATGAATTCTTTTCGGACCAAACTCTTCAATCCTGTAAGCTGCAATTTCCCTTTTCTGATTTGGCCCACCAATGAATGTAACTTTGTCTCACTCATGGTACTTGCTAAGATGTGATTATAAGTAGCTAGATTGCCAACACTGTGTTTAGGCATTGGCGGATCAATGAGAGGCCGCATGTTTATAACCTGAAACAATACAGACTTAGGACAGGCCCCAAAGTTTGATGTAGCTGCAGCAGCTACAGCACATCTGTAGAGGAGAGCAGTCACAAGCTCATTCCGTGTGTACTTTTGATCTGCTACTACACTACATAATTTGTCTTGTTTTTCCTGGTCTGCCTTCAGTTCTGCAATCTTTGAGTTATAAAACACTATCTCCTTAGTGATCCAGTATTTTTCGGGAAGTAAAACTTCAGTTGCAACTAAATCATCATCATATGAATGGGGTAGCAGCCCCTGCACAAAACAAGGACCAAGATATAGTAGCTTTTCTCGATCACTGGGGTCGCGTGATAAGGTTGCCCAGTAACTTAGGAATGATAATAAAGTGCTAGCATCAGCAATTCGGTGTGCAAGACACACTGATATAGCTATTCCTCCACAAGAAAAATGGTTTAGCTGAACAATTAATAAAGGAGAACTCGATACTCTCTCCCATATTGTGCAAGGTTGAAAGAGATCACCAAAGCCTTCTTCTTCATCCTTGACCGGAGCTTTTTGTAAAACTTCAGATAAATTGCATGCTATCTGGGCTTCAATAAAGTCAGCACCTTGGTCATTGCATTCGACGTAGGATCCAGAAGAACCTAGCCTTCCAGCAAACAGGTAGTACTTGGAAAGTGTCTTGGACAAAGTGTCTTTGAGTAGATTTGCTATTGGGGTCTTACGATCCGATTGTTGTGGATTGGGATAGAAGAATACAAATGGAATATAAAAATTTGGGCTCATGCGATCATGGAAAGGAAGCTTGTATTGTTTGAGCTTGAGGGGTGTGGGAGAATCAGGTTTAATGTTGGTTTTTGATTTCGAGATGACATGAAATTGTCTTCTGAATATTAATGAAGCCCGAAAGAATAGTCCTCTAATTGTCATATTGTATCTTGTTACAAGTTGCAAAATGAAATATAGAGATGAATAAAACCAACTTCACAATGCAACTTAAATGCGTGAATAATTTTTTATTTTTACCAAGCTTATATCAGTACACTACTACACTAATACACATTCTAATAGTTCTTCCATGAATGAAAATCGAACTCAGGACGAATGCTCAAATACACGAATAATAAATAATCAAACGTGGAATAGTTCTATCAGCTGTGCAGGCTGCCTGCACTGCAGGCCGGCTGCAGATATTATTCTGCATACCCATCGATCGCTCGTTAAGACCGTGATGAGTTTGACAATAAACGCTATTTGTTCTCATCGATTTCGTTAAGCATGTATCGAAAAAAAGACCACCAATCTGAGTACTTAATCCGTGTTTACTTGGAATTGCTCTCATAATTATTCAAGTCCACTTTGTATACCTACCCGCTACCTACTTTTTTGAAAGCTACTTGCATACCTACTGAACTAAATTTATATATGCTAGACAAATTATGTAAATTATTCTCATTTTGATAAATATATTAAATATGATTGGACTTTGTTGTTAAATAGAATCATGCCAAGTATGTGATACTTTACAAGACTTTAAAAATATTAACTAGATGAAAACTCCTAGAGGGACCATAAAGGGAGTACAATCCACTCCAATGGATTCTCTCGAATCTTGATGGTGAAATTAACACTGGTATCATGTCTGTTACAAGAGACCTTAGTAATTTTTGGAGTGACCATGATATCATAAAAGAGGGGATACTACTTACTTTTCAATTCTTTGTGAAGAAGTGCCATATATTATGTACTGTTTCTGTGATTTAATTTATCTTTATCTATTTTCATATGATTTTGCAATAACTCAATACACCAAAGATGCAGACAGGCCAGCAATGACACTTTTTCCCAACAATCCAACCATTTGAAGAGTATGAAGTTAGATTTGCAAAGAGAAATCATTCAACAACTGCTAGACAAAGGGTAGAACAAGGTATAAGTTGATGCTTATTGTTAAAAAAGAACAACTCATAAATGAAAGGCTTATTTACCATTTAAGCCATGTGTTATTAACAATATACAATCAAAACCCTCTTTTAATATATTTAGTAAATTTAACCCTACATTTTTGAAATATGTACAATTGAAACATTTTTTAAAATAATTAGTAAATTTAACCTTACGTTTTAAAACATTTAGTAAATTTAACCTTAACTTTTTAATTTCGGAATAAAATAAACATTACGACCAAATTTTGAATAAATATTCGTCAAATGCACTATTATCAATTTTTTATAGATATTATCTAAACATAATAGATATATGCAATTATTAGGGGTTTTTCTTATAAAATAGATATTTAGATATTCTTTTCTATATTAATATATCTATATGTATAATATATTATATATGTTCAATAAAATTTTAATATGTGTTTATATTATTTCCTCTTGCATCACACTTTCCGCTCAATATATTCATGAATGTTCATTATCGAATTTAATTTATTTTTCAAAAAGTATTTTCGAGAATATATTCACCGAAGAGTATTTTTGAAAATAAATTAAATTCGGTGATGAACATTCATGAATATATTGAGCGGGAAGTGTGATGGCAAGATGGAATAATATAAACACATATTAAAATTTTATTGAACATATATAATATATTATACATATAGATATATTAATATAGAAAAGAACATCTGAATATCCATTTTATAAGAAAAAACCTAATAATTGCAAATATCTATTATGCTTTGATAATATCAGTACAAAAAAATATTGACAATAGTGCATTTGACGAATATTTATTCAAAATTTTGTAGTAAAATTTATTTTATTCTGAAATTAAAAAGTCAAGGTTAAATTTACTAAATATTTTAAAAGTACGGTTAAATTTACTATTTATTTTTAAAAAAGTTTCAATTGTAC
This sequence comes from Oenanthe javanica, assembly GCA_008931105.1. NCBI lineage: Eukaryota > Viridiplantae > Streptophyta > Magnoliopsida > Apiales > Apiaceae > Oenanthe > Oenanthe javanica. The sequence goes on along the minus strand of QRFB01004935.1, from coordinate 14,638 downwards.
ATAGTTAAAAAATGTAGGGTTAAATTTACTAAATATATTAAAAGAGGGTTTTGATTGTATATTGTTAATAACACAGGGTTTAAATTGTAAATAAACCTAAATAAAAATAATAACTAATTATAGAGATTGCATAATGTTTAAATAAATGACGATTTTTTTTATATTCTTATTAACAACATTAATGAACTAGCCTAATTTTATGAACAAAGACAGGAAAAATTGACATTTTAGCGCTTTCAAAATATGAAAGTGCTTATAACAAATTGCATGATATAGAGGACTTTCCAGGCGGATTAAGAATAACCAGTGAAATCATTGATTTTAACTAGAGACATAGCCTTTTATGAGCCAAGAAAACCGATTAATTCTCAAATAAATATCTGCTGCAACTTGTCTATTTCAACCACCTTTAAAACTGACTATAGAGAGCAATGTATTTGCCAAAGCACTTCTTGGCTCTTTCAAGAAAACTGGCAATAGAGTGCCAGTATGGTTGACTTGTTAGTTGTTACCCTCCATCTTCTGCCTGTCTTGGTTGATGGAGGAAGGTGATCAACATGACTTAGCCCTTTTGAGTGTTCCGGAAAAAGGGGCGATAGAGGTGGCTGTGTGATGACTTAGCACTTCCTTCTTTCGCACAAACTGGGGATCGAGTGATGTTCTAGATTTAGTCATTTTCAAGCCCTTCATGAAACTAGTGAATGTAAATGCCTTACAAGACATTGATAATGAGTCCACCTCCACCTGCCAGCCATTTGTAGCCAATGTGTATCCTTTCCTCACTAGTGAAAGTCCCCGCAAATGATATTAGACAGTTACGACATCATTTATATCAGACTATCAGTTACCAATGCTTCAACATGTATATTTGTTTTTGTTCAACTACAAAACATAAATTATAGAATATTTCCTGGACGTAATATTTAGAATATCAGACAATTTTTTTTCTTTCTGAAATCAACACACAATACTAAATTAACAATAAAAATAACAAGCATCGCATCAGGAATGTTAAGATATGCCTTAGCTCCTGCAACATATTATATTTAAGTGTGTTTATTAAATCTAAGTGTCATGTGATTGTTGATAAAAGTTAAATGTTTTTAAATAAGATATAATATATGGTAGTTATTCAGGGAGTTGCAACTGCAAACCTGATATGTAGGATTAATATGATTTGAATTAGTAGTTATTGTGGTGGTTATAACTTCCACTATTTAAGATAGGTTATGTTTAGTATAGTATAATCACTACTAGAAAAACTGGATTAGACATCAGTTAAAAACTGATGTCTGTAGAAATTTAAACCGATGTCTTCGTGGGCGATGTTAAAGCTCCTGCTTTTTAACATCAGTTTATAACCGATGTGTAAGATTACATACCACATCGTTTTCTTATAACAAACTGATGTCTATAATTGTCATTAACATCAGTTTCTTATTTACAAACTGATGTAATAGTTTTAGATTAACATCAGTTTCTTATTTTCAAACTGATGTAATAGTTTTAGATTAACATCAGTTTCTTATTTTCAAACTGATGTAATAGTTCTAGATTAACATCAGTTTCTTATTTTCAAACTGATGTAATAGTTCTAGATTAACATCAGTTTCTTATTTTCAAAATGATGTAATAGCTTTATGTTAACATCAGTTTCCTATTTTCAAACTGATGTCATAACTTTAGGTTAACATCAGTTTCTTAGTTTCAAAATGATGTAATAGCTTTAAGTTAACATCAGTTTCCTATTTTCAAACTGATGTCATAACTTTGTCTGGACATCAGTTTCCTGTATAAAATGATGTCTGATTACCTGTTTAACCATTCACATACAACATGCACGCCAAAAAAAGTTACCAAACCAATAAGAAACTACCAAATTTAATTACTCTAACATACCAATTCTACATCCATCCAATCTAACTATAGATCCATCCATCCAATCCAACTACACAAACATACATATAATCCAAACATCAAGTACTAATACATCCATGCATCTATTTGACTACAATCAAAATAATATAACTGAGAGTAGTGTAACCCAACTACATGATGGCTTGTATATAATCAAGTGTCTCCCAGCGAACGACATCAAGTTCCTCCCTTTTGTAAGTCCTGCGAGTCTTAGAGCTCCACTGTAAATATATAACACAAACAAATCAGCAATTTGAAACCTACTATAAAACAGATATTTTGCTTAAAAGCTGCTCAAGTTCAAACAAAAATGCCTTAATTAACACGTGAAAGTAGTGCAAAAATGCCTTATTGTTAATTTTGACATTGTTTTGTTTTTGACAGTTTGATTTAAATATTATTGTTAATTATTGCATCTCTAACAATAAACATATAGAAAAATACCTTGCTTAAAAGCTTCATCTCCTCGTCCTCAATTATATCTTTTATATATCGCATTACTACATACCCACATTCTGTACCACCTGGTTGTTTAGGGCATCCCTATATATTCCGGAAAATTGTTGACAATTAATCAGTCCAGAAAATAATAATATACAAAATAAAAGACTAACTACATCAACTAAATACTTACTGCAAGATTTGTAATTTTGGGATTCTTATTTACTCGTCCCTCCTGAGCATTATAAGATCTCACTGCTCTGTAAAATTTCATTTACAAATACGGTGTCAATTATATATATATATAAGTATATATTAAAATAAAGGTAAAAACAGTAAATGATGGTTTGCCTGCCAACCACCTTATCGTATCGCCATTCTGATTCAATTCACTAATAACCTTATTCTGAAACCAATCAGCAAAGAGCCTATTATGCTCTCCAATCATCCACTGAATAGTCTTTTTTTCCCTTCATAAATTCTTTCAAGCAACTCCTTATGCATCCTTTAAAAATGTATAAATTCAGTTATAAACTCAACAAACACTTACTAGAAGATGAATTGACAAAAGGAAAAGTAAATTGACTTACTTAACATATGGATATACTTCAATGTTGTTTAAAAGGACATGTAAATGTGCCTCATCCCGTTCTTTTTCTTCTACAGATTTTAATCTTGCAACCGACAATGGACCAGAAAGCTTGTCTTGGTCTTTCGGAAGACCGGCAGTTGTGCAACTCTTTCTAACAAACTCTGCACAAAATTCTACGGATTCTTCTCCGAGATATCTTTCAGCTATACAACCTTCTGGAAAATAACGGTTTCGCACGTAACTTTTCAATACTTTATTGAATCGTTCAAATGGAAACATCCATCTATAGAAAACTGGTCCACACAAACGCAATTCCCTGACCAAGTGGACTGTTAGATGTATCATTATATCAAAAAAAGAGGGCGGGAATATTTGTTCGAGCTCACATAATGTCAATACCACATCAGACTTCAATTTATCAAGTTTTGATACATCTACAACTTTGTTGCATAAAGTGTTGAAAAAGAAACACAACCTTATTATACTAATTCTAACATTTTTCGGAAGTACAGAACGAATTGCGACCGGGAGTAACTGTTGTAGGAGTATATGGCAGTCATGGGACTTCATCCCAAACAACTTTAAATCGCGCAGAGATACACAATTTTTTATGTTTGATGAATGTCCATATGGCAGTTTCATTGACGAGAGTGATTTCAGTACTTTTCTTTTTTCTGCTTTGGTTAGAGTAAATGAGGAAGGGGGCAGGTAAGTTCTTTTTTCACCCACTTCTGGAGCTAAATCAGGCCTAACCCCCATTTCCATCATATCACGACGAGATGCCTCATTATCTTTCGACTTGAACTTTAAATTTAGTAGCGTCCCAATTAGACTATCGCACACATTTTTTTCGATGTGCATAACATCGAGACAGTGCCTAACATAATGGAACTTCCAGTATTCTAACTCAAAAAATACTGACTTCTTCTTCCAAGAACAGTCCACCTTCTTTGACTTCTTTACTTCCTTTCCAAAAGCAAATTTAATTTTTTCTTGCTGCGCTAAGACCTCTTGTCCAGAAAGGGGTTGCCTTGCTTGACCAAACTCTTGTTCACCGTTAAAGGCTGCCTTCTTCCTCCTATATGGGTGATGCCTAGGCAAATACCGACGATGACCTTGGTAACATATTTTCCTACTATGAGGTAAATATTTACCTATGGTATCATCTCCACATACTGGACAGCCGAAATAACCCTTATTGACACACCCGGACAAATTTCCATACGCCGGGAAGTCATTTATTGTCCATAACAGAACTGCCCTTAAAGTGAAAAAAGATTTAGTGTTGGCATCGTATATATTCGGTTCACCTTCTTCCCAAAGCTTCTTCAAATCGTCAACCAATGGTTGTAAGAAGACGTCAAGGTTGTTACCTGGTTCATGTGGACCAGAGACTAATATACTTAACATCATAAACTTCCTCTTCATACATAACCACGGAGGAAGATTATATGTTACCAATACTACCGGCCAAACGCTATACCGATTTGTTAGACCATTATTGTGAGGGTTTATACCATCTGCTGCCAAACCTAATCGAAGATTTCTTGGCTCATTGCCGAAAATAGGCCACCGGTAATCGATATTCCGCCAAGAAGGAGAATCGGCAGGATGGCGCATCTGGCCATCATTAATTTTTTGGTTGAAATGCCAAGTCAACAATTCAGCTATCGAAGGAGATTTAAACATTCGTTTAAATCTCAGAATGATCGGAAAGTACCACATAACTTTGGCCGGAATGTTAGCCCTTACTTTACCATCCTTCCCGAGCTTCCAGCGAGATAGACGGCACTTTGGACACTCTGAAGCAGTCTCATTTGCACCCCTATACAAAATACATTCATTCGGACATGCGTGGATTTTTATATACTCAAGGCCTAAATTTGATAGAGTTTTCTTTGCTTCGTATGCATTAACAGGCAACGCATGATTTTCAGGAAGGAAGGAGCCAACTATAGAGAGCAGATCACTAAAGGAGCTATCACTAATACCAAATCTCGCTTTCCAATTATGCAATTTCAACATTGAATCTAACTTAGTGCAGTCACTACCCTCAAATAGAGGTTGTTGAGCATCAGCCACAAACCTCTTGAACTCATGTGAGTCTTTATCATAATCATCACCTCCCAAATTACCCCCCGGATTATGATATGCTGCTTCACAAACCTCAGCGGCTTCTGATGCAATTTCAAAGGCAGCTTTAAATGAAGCTGCATTTTGCTCCTCTTCGTCAGGGGGCAATGTCACACTACCAACAGTATTAGCTCCGTGCCAAATCCAGTCAATATACCCTAGGCTGAAACCGTTTTCATAGAGATGACCCCTAATTATTTTAACTGAAAATTTCTTGAAATTTACGCATTTGGAGCAGGGGCAAGGTATTTTCTTAGGATTCTTACAATTTTGTTCAGCATAAATCAGGAATTTTTCAACGCCGATTTCATAATCCAACGAATCCCTATCTTTCGAAATCCATTCTTTATCCATATTCCAAACTAGGTACAAGATACCTAATTGTCATTTCAAATAATAAATTTCAAGTAACACACAATATCAAAAGCATACACATATACTTAATTTATTTGAATGTTACCTATCTCATACAAACATATAATCCATTATCACATTTCAGAAAAGGAATGAAATTTAAGAAATTTAGCTTGAGAAACTCATCATATCGTAACAACCTATGAGGAATTATTTAAACATCGTAATTAGACCTTCATACATATCCATGATGTAACAACCAATCAATTTAAATCATCGTAATTATTTAAACATCGTAATTAGACCTTCGATGATATAACAACCAATCAATTTAAATCATCGTAAATTAATGCATCTAACTCTTCCACCTACCTGCCTTTCACATATCTCTCTGTGCATTAACATAAGATTATGCTTAATTATGAACGTGTTAGGGTGACTTTGGTATGGTAATTATTATCCTAACAATTACTATAATCAGTGTACTAGTAGGCACTTCTAGCAGGGCAACGTACCCCCTTGTCAGTGCCATCATGCTTCTTTTGAAACAGCGCCGAAAAGTTCTTACATACAAAATATTTTGCAATATTTAAGTCATCTGAGGTGATTGCATTATTATGGGGCTGGAATCAATGCCCCTGCAACCTCACAAGGTAGGCTTCAAGTACGTGACCGTTACTTTTGCACAATAGCTGTAAACTAGTCCTTCTAGATTAACTGCATTACTGGCCTACTATAAAATGTGAATAATACTATGACATACTATTGTATTTCAGCATGCTTTCAATATAATGAATACTTTACCAGCACGGAATATAGAGACAGGCAGCCAACTCAAGTCAAACAACTGTATATAAGCCCAATTAAAAAGATAAAATCAAACACAAACATTAATAACCCCAATTAAAAAGTTAGGGTTTCAATCCCCAATTAAAGCCCTAATTAATCAAACAAAAATACTAAAACATATTCAATGTCTAATTCAAAATCTAGGGTTTCAGTCTCCAATTAAGTAGTGATGAAACCTTACCTTTAATCCTCTTTTTTCAGCTTCAACCCCAACCTTAGAGACGGGTTCAGCCCCAACCTTCAAGAAAAAGTACACACCTCTGCCTTCGATCTTGTTTAGCTTCGAACAGAGAGTTTGCTTCGATCTTGTTCTGCTTCGAACATAGAGTTTGGCTTCGATCTTGTTACACTTCAAACTCAGCTTCGATATTTGCTTCGCAGTTTCGAGCAGCTGAGACTCGTCTTCGAAGAATGAGATAGATGTAGTATAGATAGCTAGGGTTTTTGTTTATGTTTGATCGATGTTTTATGTTTTGTTTTTATGTTTTAATGTTTTAAGGGAAATAGGGATAGGTGTATAAAAGAGAGGGAGTTAAAATTTTCTTAAGTGGCCTGGGGGAAATATTTGCAAAGGCGGGGGGAAAAGGAACTAGAGCGGGAATTATTTTTTTTGAAAACACCTTTCACATCGGTTAGTGCAATAACTGATGTTAAAAATATATAAAAGACATTAGTTGTCATAAAATGATGTAATAAATAGCATTGACATCGGTTTCAATTCTAACCGATGTTAAAGGCGTGATGTCTATTCTCCTTTTTCTAGTAGTGCATTATGTTTGTGTTTGAAGAAAACTATTAGTTTGTGTTGCTATATTATGCAGTAGTTTAGTTTTAACTCTAACATATGGCATCCGAGCCTTTATTTCTTAAGGGATATATGTGAAATTCATAGTGGGGGAGTGAATCCATCAAACACTTTTGCTCTATGAGTTCAAATTCTTATTCTCCTGTTCCATCCCCTGTTTTCACTGGTGAAAACTACCAATTGTGGGCAGTGAAAGAAGATTTAGTTGTTCCACCAATAACGGATAATTCCACAATGCAGCAAATTAAGATTCACAATGAGAAACAATCAAAGCTTTATAAGGCCAAAAGCTGCTTGCTTTTCGTTGTATCTGAATCATTGTTTACCGGAATCATGAATTTGGAAACAACCTTCAAAATCTGGGAGTATCTCAAACAAGAGTTTCAAAGAAATGCAAGAACAAAGAGTATGAGAATCTTGAATCTCAAAAGAGAATTTGAGTTGCAGAAAATGAAGGACTCAGAGACTATCAAATAATATGCAGATAAATTGTTTGAACTTGTTAACAAACTCAGGCTCATTTGTGAAGAGATGCCTAATAGTAGGGTGGTTGAAAAGTTGTTGGTAACATTACTAGAAAGATTTGAGGCCAAGATCTCTGCATTGGAGGAAAGTAAAGGCCTCACAACGATAAATTTGGCAGAACTTCTTAGTGCATTGAAAGCTCATGAACAAAGGAAGTTAATAAGAGATGAAGCCACTCTTGAAGGAGCAATGCAGACGAAATTGCAGATTCACATAAGTCAACATTTTGGCAGAAAAAAGAAGGATTGGTGTAAAAACAAGGAAAACTCTAGTAACAAGGTTGATAATAATGGAATACCTCGTGCAACTGGGACAACCAGAAATGATGCGGGAAACAAAGGAGTTACTTATTCTCCATGTCAATATTGTGGCAGAACAAATCATCCTCCATATAAATGTTGGAGCAGGCCTGATGTAAAATGTAATAAATGCAATAAAATGGATCATGTTGAGAGAGTCTACAGAAACAGAGAAAAATAAGTAAATGAAGCCCAAGTTATGAATCAAGAGAAAGACGGGCAGTTGTTTGTGGCATCGTGTTATGCAAACATCAGTCATGGTGAAACATGGCTAGTGGACAGTGGTTGTACAAACCACATGACAAAAAATGTTGAACTCTTCAAAGAACTTGATCGGAAATCAGTTTCAAAGGTACGAGTTGGTAATGGACAATATATCTCATTGAAATGTAAAGGTTCCATTGCAATTGAAACTCTCTCAGGGACTAAACTTATTATTGACGTGATGTATGTTCCTGAAATTGATCAAAATTTGTTGAGTGTTGGACAATTACTTGAGAAAGGCTTTAGAGTATATTTTGAAGACAAGATGTGTGTGATTAAAGACGCTAAAGAGCTTAAATTATTCTCTCTTAGAATGAATGGAAAAAGTTTTCAACTTGATCTCATGGAAGAAGAGCAGACTGCATATCGAGCTTCTATGAAGACCACTGATCTTTGGCATAAGAGGCTGGGACATTGTCATCATTCTGCAATACTTAGAATGCAAAATTTAGAGATGGTTAAAGATATGGATCTGCTAAGAGAAAGAATCTCAAACTGCAAAATTTGTCAATTTGGCAAGCAAACAAGGTTACCTTTTCCGAAAAAGTCTTGGAGGGCCACGGAGAGGCTTCAACTTGTGCCTACAAATCTTGGAGGACTATTTAATACACCATCTCTTAGAGGTCGTATGTATTATATTACATTTATTGATGATAAAACTTGAATGACTTGGATATATTTTCTCAGATTCAAATCTGAAGTGGCTGGTGTATTTTGGAGATTTAAAATATGGGTTGATAATCAAAGTCGATGCACTATGATGATGTTAAGGTCTGATAATGACACGGAATACACATCAAACAAGTTTAACAAGTTTTGTGAGGAGGCATGAATCGAACATCAACTCATTGCGCCTTATACTCCGCAACAAAATGGAGTTAGTGAGAGAAAAAATCGAACCATTGGTGAAATGGCTCGTTATTTTTTGCATGAGAAAAATTTGCCTAAAACGTTTTGGGCAGAAGGTGCAAATACTGTCATTTACTTATTGAATATATTGCCAACCAAAACACTAGAAAATGAAACTCCATACGAGTCATGGTACGGTAAGAAGCCTTCATTTTGTGATTTAAAAATATTTGGTTGTCTATGTTTTTCTCACATTCCTTCAGTTCGAAGAGATAAATTGGATAATAAATCCGAGATTGGAATATTTATAGGCTATAGTGATCCTAGTAAAGCCTATAGAATATATCAACCTCACACTGGTAAAATTATCATCAATAGAGATGTTGTTTCTATGGAGGATGAGCAATGTGATTGGAATGTTAGTGAAAGTGATCAACTTTCTCATGGTTTTCAATTGAATGAAAACAATGTTGATGATTATCCAATTAGAGGTACAAGGCTGCTTGCTGACATCTATGAACAGTGCAATATTGCACTGCTGGAACCAGCAAATGTTGATGAGGCAATGCATGATGAAAGGTGGATAAGTGTTATGCCATGATGAAAGGTGGATAAGTGCTATGAAAGAGGAGTTGCGAATGATTGAAAAAAATCACACATGGCAGCTCGTCGAAAGACCTCAAAACAAAAATGTTATCGGAGTCAAATGGGTGTTCAAGACTAAGCTTAACGCTGATGGATCAATAAACAAGTATTAAGCAAGGCTTGTTGTGAAAGGTTATGCATAAATATATGGTGTGGACTACTCAGAAACATTTGATCATGTGGCGAGGCTGGATGTGATTCATTTGTTGCTTGCTGTTGCAGTTCAAAAGGGTTGGAAAGTGTTTCAACTAGATGTGAAATCTGCATTCTTAAATGGGTTTTTGGATGAAGAAATTTATATTGAACAACTAGAAGGATTCTTTGTGCAAGGTCAGGAGAAAAAGGTTTACAGGTGGATAAAAGCTTTGTATGGCCTTAAACAGGCACCAAAGGCCTGGTACAATCGTATAAATAATTATCTCCTCAAATTAATTAGGCTTTGTCAAAAGTCTAAGTGAATCAACCTTGTATGTAAAAACAACAGGTGACACTATAATTGTGGTTTCCATTTATGTTGATGATTTACTAGTCACAGGGAATAATGAAGAACTCATAAAAGAATTCAAAGCTGAGATGCAGAAGGAGTTTGAGATGACAGACTTGGGACTAATGTCTTTCTTCCTTGGTTTAGAGGTGTTACAAAGGAAAAATGAAATTTCCATCAGTAGATTATGTTTGTGTTTCGAGAAAACTATTAGTTTGTGTTGCTATATTATGCAGTAGTTTAGTTTTAACTCTAACAAGGAAGAAGCATAAGTAAGCAGTTCTTTGTCAGCTCGGAAATTTTTCATGTCTTCTTCTACGAGACCTACAGTAGCTTTTATACCATCCCCATTTGGAGTATCCATCATCAAAAATAAATTAACAAACGGCGCATCTACAATGGTGGCATTAACCGGCCTTCCCCAACCATTTTAGGACAGACCCCAGCATTTTATGTAGCTGCTGCAGCTACAGCACATCTGTAAAGGAGTGCAGTCACAAGCTCATTTCGTGGGTAATTTTGATCAGCTATTACACCATGTAATTTGTCTTGCTTTTCCTGATCAGCCTTCAGTTCTGCAATTTTTGAGTTGTGAAACACTATCTCCGTAGTGATCCAGTTCTTTTCAGGTAGCAAAACTTCAGTTGCAACGAGATCATCATCATATGAATGGGGTAGCAGGCCCTGGAAGAAACAGGGGGCAAGATGTACTAATTTTTCTTGATCACAGGGGTTGCGTGATAAGCTTGCCCAGTAACTTAAGAATGATAATAAAGTGCTACCATCAGCAATCCAGTGTGCAAGACACACTGCAATAGCTATTGCTCCGCAAGAGAAATGGTTTAGCTGAACAGCCACTAAAGGAGAATGCAATATTTTTTTCCATATTGAGCTAGGTGGAAAGAGGTGACCAAAGCCTTCTACATCATCCTTGACCGGAGCTTTTTGTAAAATTTCAGATAAACTGCATGCTATCTCAACTTCGAGAAAGTCAACGCCTTGGTCATTGCATTCGACATAGGATCCTGACATGTATTCTCATGGGAACATTATTATTACAACCTCCCCCAACAGGCCCTTTGTTTCGATCATTGTCTAATGATATAATTTAGATTTTAAAAACACTAAATTTTGTTCAAAGGCTTATATACCCATCATAAAAATTCACCTTTTCATATTGTCCGTTCTATATTATACGAGTATTATCTTCGGTATCATTACATTTCCAGCCAAAATTTATTTCGAGGCGCCATCTAGATCCAAGCGACAGTACTCCTGTTAATCTAGTTTTAGTTTAATAAGACGATTCTTGTACAGTGAATAATTAAACATGCAATAATTCTTACAACCCAAGATGTACTGTTAAAAAAAGTACATACTCCTGCTTAGATGTCAAGCGGAAATAACACTAAAAGGTGATTTGGTTCGGGAGTTTCTCCAACGAGGTATGACTCTAAAATGGTATTCTAACGGTTTTTTTTATTTGACGTTTGACTTTCTAACAAACACTTTTAAGAGTTTTGATTGCATAAATAAAAATATGTAATCAAAATTTTAATTTACAAAAAAATAATTAAAAATAACAATTTTTACTATACAGTCACAACACCTCAATATGTGTGTCAAAAGTTAAAATGACAAATAAAAAAAACGAAGGGAGTATATTGATATTTTTCAAAAAAGCCCCTATTTTAAAATAGATGAAAGGTATGCCTAGTATTTGTTTATTTTTTTTAAAATTTAACTCCCTTGTCTCAAATTCAAAGGTTATGGGTTTATAATATCTAGGAGGTGGTATGAGGCTCATGTGTATCAATTTTAATATTATCATTTTATTATTGATAATTAACATTATTAATAATTAAAAAATAATAACATATACAACAAAACATTACTACTAATAATAAATTATATTATATATTTTGAATAAAATAATAAATTAATTTAGTTAATAATTGAATAATATTTTAAATTAAATAATTTTATTTCATAATTAAACAAAACACAATATCAATAATGAAGTTTAATTCACATACCACCCTAATAGGATTTCTGATATCAAATACATACCACCTTACGAACAAGCGAACCTTAATAATTTAAAAATAATATGTGGTACGACTCTTAATATGTTTTATTTAAAATCTAAATACAAAAATATATAATATTTTACTAATAAATACGTGATTCTTAGTATTTTCTAATCGTCCATATATTTAAATTAATTAATTGTCAAGTTTAGCAGATGGGTACTATATATGCAAACAAGTTACACTTTTCATTATATTTTTTGGCCAAAGTAAGTCGATTATAATTTAACCTCGTTGTCCTCCAAATATTGTTGTTCTTTCAAGGATAAATTTTGATAAAACAAATATTTTGGCTTAATTAATTTTGTGATCATCTTCGTGTGTAGATGGCACCATATCACTTTCTACTTTACATACCACGAAGGGCAGCCCAATTCATGTACATCTCTCGTTTTTAGAGAAATTAGTATTTAAATTATTAAAGTTGATGATTTTTGGCAAAAAATATATATTTATTTATTATTATATTTAATTGAGAATAAAAAATTCAAATATCACATTTTCATGTATTATTTTGGATTTTAACTCTCTTCTATGTTGTGGTATTTTTGGTTGCTGGTTTTCAATGTGGTGATACTAACATTTTCTCACCAGGAAGATCACCAGAACCAGAGAAAATAAGCATACCATATAAAGGGCACATTCTATTTACGGGAAAAAAGATTACAAGTTCCAACCATCATTAGATAATTGAAAAACGGATTGCTTTTTCATTCCTATTCAGCCTCGTTGTTTTAAGAATGGAGACAAGAGCAAGAGTTGACTCGGAAAAAAAAAGGTTCGAAAAAAGATAACTATTTCTGCAGCCTCCACAAGAAATTGACAAAACTAAGGATAAGAATCAATTGATATGCTACATACAAGGAAGGATGTTCTAATTCATGGCTTGAATGCAGAGAATGCCACAACTGAGTTGTGTCCGCCAAATCCAAACGAATTTGAGATGCCTGCATGTGTTGAAATTTTAAATCAGGCGATTGGTCAAAATTTTAATAAAGATGTACAAGGGTTTGACAACACAACAAAAGGAAAGGTAAGAGGGGAAAAAATCTTACCGACATTTACTTCATGTTGTTGTTTCTGATTAGGAACGGTGTCAAACTCCACTGAAGGCTCAGAGTTCTGCAATAGACAAAGGACAATCATTACGAAGAAGTAGATGGATAAGAAAGCAACCCACTTGCTTATGAATACAATTTTTTTTAATTAGAAATGAGCTCTTAAAATTGACCAATAAACGATCAAGAATAAAAGTTTCATACTTAATGCTAGTAGTTATAAATAACAAAATCTCAAGGAGTATCACATACAAATTGATTAATTGTAGGATGCAACCACCCTGTAGTAATGGCTTTAATTACAGCGATGGCCTCCAAACCCCCAGCAGCACCCAAACAGTGGCCAATCATAGACTAAAGCAAATAGAAAACAAGTGAGAAAATATACAAATATTAAGAGAGGAAGTGCTAGCATAGTGTAGGTTTATGACTTGTAGAATGAAATGGCACTAGAGTGTACAAGTTCTCCCTCTGTGTGTGTTGGGTTGGGAGGGGCTCACCTTGGTTGCATTCATCTTAATCCCTGAAGTGTTCTTGAATACTTTCTTGACAGCGTTCACCTCAGCAAGGTCACCAACTATAGTGGAAGTTGCATGCGCATTTATGTAGTTAACCTATGATGAATAAATTAAAGAAATTTATTTTAAATCCACCGCATTGAGCTGTTCCACACACATCAACATTTATACCTATATATTTATTACACAACAAGAAAGATATGGGTTTTTCTTCGGGGTAGAACATCTCCAAGATGTAATATTTGTGTGCATTTGTTTAGAAAATAAATAAATTCTTGCATTCATGCAAGCATATATTCATAAATCTATTACACCCATATCAAACAATGTGCACCCCTTCTATATATTCACACATGTGTATCATTCCACCGTATAAGCCAATACATAACGACGATAACAACAAAAACGTGGACTGCAAAAGGACAGCTTTTACCTCCTCCGGTGACACTCCAGCATCTAGAAGACTGCTTTGAATGCATGAAGAAACACCAAGTCCGTCAGATCTTGGATCAGTCATATGATAAGCATCACAATTAATTGCACCTCCCAGGTACTCGGCAATGATTGGTGCACCTCGTTTCATAGCATGTTCTAAACTCTCCATTACCTATCAAATATATAAAACTTTCAAAATTTAAACAAAAGTGATCAGCAAGGTAATAAGTAATAACTACAAACGAAGCAAAAAATGTTGACAGATTCTTTTCTTTCATTTTTAAGACTTATCTTTCGAATACCATAAGGCCACATGAGCACATAGCAAGCGAGAAAGATATTTTTATGCAAATACCCAGGTTGTCAAATTTCAAAATTTA